>JAYMTN010003024.1:0-10354 GCA_036897425.1 Erodium trifolium
GAAGATTCGACGTAGCCCTGACTCTGCAACATAAATTTGATGTCGTTTCTCTTGAATCCGTACGATTCGACGGCGTACACAGAAGAAAAATCGACGTCATTACGAACGGTCCAATAGAAGATTCAGTGGCATGATTGGTCAACAGGAAACCCCGAACAGCTCACAACTCTACGACTATATAATAATAGTATAAAAGAAATCTATAAAATAAGAAAGAAGAAAAAGAAGAAAAAGCAGTGGGTAGGTCCAATCTTCAAATATACAATTTCGCATGACCAAAACTGTATAAATACATTTCAAAGTAGCCGTTGTGCATCTCTCAAAAACCCCAACAACACTCTTCATTTCCCAAACAAAAAATATTCAACAAGCAATCCGTGCTCTCTCTCTCCTACCCCCGCTCTCTCCTCTCTCTCTCTCCTCTTGCATCCGTTTCTTACTCATCCATCTCTCCATTTCGAGAGAAACATATAACCAACCATGGTTCATCCAACCAATCTCTCTATTTCACAGCCCACCCTCAAAATGCAATCAATCCCATTACTCTCATCCACCACCACAAGCTGTAGCAGTAGCGATTCCGGCGAGAGCCCGCCGGATTCCGGCCGTTTCGAGCTGACCCCAGATGTGAAGTTCCGATTTTTCCGCATACCCTCAACTGGGTCCCCCTCGTACCGGTCTCTGGCGGTCCTCTCCGGCCACATCGGATCAGTTTCTTGCTTGGCTCTGTGCGGCGAGTTCGTCCTCAGCGCCTCCCAGGGCAAGGACATCATAGTATGGCAGCAGCCAGATTTGAGGCAATTCACGAAATTCGGACAAGGCGACGGGTCCGTCAAGGCTCTGGCGACGGTCGGGAACAAGGTGTTCACGGCGCACCAGGACAGCCGGATTCGGGTGTGGAAGGTGTCGAGGAGGTCGGAGAATGTGTTCAGGCAGGTGGACACGCTCCCGACCACAAAGGACTATTTGGGGAAGTTCATGAAGCAGAGCAATTACGTGCAGACGAGGCGGAACCACAAGAGGTTGTGGATTGAGCACGCGGACAGCATCTCCTGCTTGGCCGTCAGCAATGGGTTGATCTATTCAGGGTCGTGGGACAAGACCCTCAAAGTGTGGGGTGTCTCGGATTTGAAGTGTCTGGAGTCGATAAAAGCTCACGACGATGCCATTAACGGGTTGGTGTCAAGCAAAGGGCTTGTGTACTCTGCTTCAGCGGATGGGAAGATCAAAGCTTGGGGCAGGGAGGGGAAGAAAGGGTCGCATTCACTGAAGGCGGTTATGGAAGGACATAACGATGTTTCAGTCAATTCTGTGATTGTTTCGGAGGATGGGAAGTGGGTCTATGGAGGAGGGTCGGATGGGTTTGTGATGGGTTGGGAGGTGAGTGTGGATTGCACGAGGTGGAAGCTGGTTTCAGAGACAAAAGCGCACCAAATGGCTGTGCTGTGTATGTGTATGAATGGAGAGTTGCTGTGCAGTGGGTCGGCTGATAAGAGTATTGGGATATGGAAGAGGGAGGCTTTTGGTTTGCTATGCAAGGTTGGGGTCATTACAGGCCATGAAGGGCCGGTCAAGTGCTTGCAGGCCTCACCGGCAAGGGTCGGTGGCGGGTTCATGCTGTATAGTGGGAGCCTTGACAAGAGCCTCAGAGTCTGGTGGGTTCCGAGGAACAGCAACAGCTCCGGTGATGGACAAGGCGATGAAATGGCGAAAGGGAAGGAAGATTGTGTCATTTTGAGGCAGATCTCTTGATTCTTGGAAGTGTATATTGATCGAGTATTGAAGCGCACTGGTTCTGTTTTTTTGTATCTGCAGTGCTTAGTTCATAGTTGTCAACAAAGATTGAGAAGTTTTTAGCCGTTTCTATGTTTGGTTTTTTGGTTTGGTGTTAAGTTAACCATGAGCTAACCTTTTGGGGGAAATAGAGTTAAAGTTTATTTGTAAAACATGACGGTTGTGTGATTGTATTGAAAATCAAGAAAATAAAACATGCATGATTTGGGTGGTTACATGATTGTGGTGCTTGGATTAGAATTAGAAACTATCATTGGGTTAGGACAAAATTTAAAGCTTAATCTATCAGATAAGCTTTCAGAACAATGAACATGAATGGCATCATCGGCAGTGCTATTTAACAACATGAATATTTTATAGTGGGAATGATCTACAGTCAATGAACCTCACCATATAAAACAAACAAACACGGTTTTGTTATAATTAATTATTACTATTGAGATTTAACTATGTGTCGCACAAAAAGGCCAAAAGAGAAGCAAAGGCCGCTAGTTTGTGGGGACGGTCACCTAAAGCAACAAAAACAACATGCTCTTTGGCCAAACAATCTTTAACTATTTGCAAGCAAAGCTCATAACAATTGTATATTTAGAAGTGCCTTTCTCTTTTCCTGGTCTTCTAATGGAGAAGATTCAGGCTGATGTTACTTCTCTGTGAACTTTTTGAGGTCCCTCTTATAAAGTTGAAGCAACTAGCTCCCACAGAGAAACTATCTATATTGCAACCAAGGAGCTTAATGACAATTGGCATTTACTTAACCAAATATAGGAACACAAAACAAAACCTAGCTCAACGGAAACAACTTAGCAGACCATAAAACAATTAACAAGAAATACACTTTTGGCTTTGCAAGTAAATCAGGATATTGACCATCTTGATTGTTCCGCTAAACAAACCACACACATCCTAGTAAATAACCATGAGTTCTTGACACAATACTGAAATGAAAGCAGAAGTTTTGACTTACAGCTATTTGAGGCTATAACCTGCAAGGTAAGTATGCCGTTAGATAAAAATAAGTCTGTCATCCTAGTACTGGAGATTCAACTAATGTGATGTTCATGTAGTGCACAAATCAAGATCAGCTTTCCAGTTAACAAATGGGAACAGAGCAAAATTTGAATGAAAGCAAGAATCACAAGGTCGGAGTTCATATCATAAATAAAGTATTTCACTTCCTGTTGATATCACAACACTACAAACATGATTGACTATCCAGTACAAGGCCCCTACAACTGCTATGGCGCTGCTGCTCTCTCTAGGCACATCAAATGCCCCGACTAGCTGATGTTATCCATCCGCATGCACAAACATCTCTCACATGGTATGATCATGTAAAATTAAACCATTCATTTTCTATACTTGCTTGTAGAAGAGAACGTACGCTTGCTCATGCAACACTTTATTTATACCAATTGCAGTAACAGATGCATCATCATACCGTACCCATTGGCCATTAGGGCAGCGGCAATCAGCTGAATAATGCCCTTTTGAGGACTCCCTACCATGATGGGTAACTGTTGCCACAAGTTCATATTTTCGGCCCTGTAAAGATAAAAGAACAATCAAACCATTAACCAATAAATTTGAATCAAGAGTTTATCATATAGAGAGCCCCTAGTCCATTGGGGTTGGCCTGGTGGTCAGCAAGATCACTCATCTCCTTGAGGTCAGATGTTTAAACCACAGCGGGTACACACCTGGCTTGGGAGCAGGTGTAGGTGGGGATTAGGTTAGGGGTTACTTAGACTAGGCTAGATTAGGATTTCCTGCTTTGTTGCCGATCATAAAAAATTCATATAGAGAGCACTTGATGCAAGTAGATCACAAACATGGGTAGATTCAAAGTACCAAACACTGAGCATGCCAGAATAATTCTGAAAGAAATGGTAATGGATAAGAACGTCACCTCAGTTGATGTTGAAACAAGCAACTCACGTCCTAGCACAAATTCAAGGGGAAAGTACACAGGTTTGTTCAGTTTGGTACTTCCTTGACTTCCATAATCAAAACGTATCAAGTGCAGGATCATTATCTTAGAAAGTTTCTGGATCTTCACAGATTTCTTAGCAGTCACAAGACCAGCCTGCATAGCATTGGCTCACATCAATTTCTTATCATTAGCATACATAAACAAGGGCAAAATCTTATCATTATTCATCAGCTAAAGCATTATACAATAGTAGATCAACGAATAACCACTGCATTGCAGATGTTAAAAGTGAAGGAAACGGAGAGCAAATGTCGAACAAATCTGTACAGGGAATTAGTACTGTGAACAACTTAAAAGAAATATAACACTACTAAATCAGTCTCCATCTGAAGGTATTGTATTCACTCTTTATTGCATTAAATAAAAGTACCAAATTTAGCAGTGATTCGTGGAATGAATTATAGAAGTAACATGGACAGAGAACTCATATAGATATCAAACCAATGTCAAAAATCACCACAACTATGATTCTTGTTCAGGATAATTGAAGGAAATGCTAATCCAAACATTGATTCAATTACAAGGTAATTTATTGAGTAAATATAGGAAATAAAATTATCCAACTCTTCAATACTCCTTTTTTTATTTTCATTTGACTCGAATGAATACAGTAGAACTACAAAAGGCTTCATAAATGTCACGATACCAAGACTTGTTTGATGTCTCTTTACTGCTCAAGATAAAATATAGAGAAGGGGGGAAAATGATTTACATTTCCGGTCGCTGATGTCCGGTACCCTTCTACAGTTTCAGGAGCAGAAAACAAACGAAGTGCATCTTCAATAGTACGAACAGCATCAGGTTTAATATCAAGGTGAAGAAGGAGAAATGGTTGAACAGTTGCAGAAGGTCTATTTCCTGCTCAAAAGATAAATGCACAAAAGGAAACGTGTCACAACCTTAAACCAACTCCAACAAGAGTGTACACTATAGAGCTTAAAAAAAATTAATAGCTGCACGACAAAGTGCATTATGACAAAGATATACATATGTAGGATTACAATCAAGGGAAAACAATGCCTTATAATGTAACTAAGAACCCCTCCTAGCCATTAGATCACATAGGATGTATGGGTTGGCGCATATTTTCAACATCATTAATGGCATAGAGATGTAAGTTGTACAAACTTTACTTTTATTTTACATTTCACAGTTCAGGAAGTTTTCGCCTTTTACCATAACTTTTCAGTAACATGAAATCTCAATGATAGAAACTTGATTCTCTATATCTACACGGAATGGGAAAGATCAAGTCATGATGGTCGGAGCGTGTTTTGTGCATGTTTGGATAGCGAGGGAGAGGAGAAGCAGGTGGAGAATTTTCAGCATCGGCAGCAGCAACGGTCCCTGCGACTATGAAAGCAGCGGCGAAGGAGGAAGTCATAGCGTCAAGGATTTTTGACACGACGGCAACCAAACTATTGGAACATGTATTGGAATGTCCACTACAAACTATTGGAACATATATCGGGAAGTGTACTACAAACTATCGGAATGTGTTTTTACGAACCACTGGGATGCGTATTACAAAATATTGGAACATGTATTAGAACAATTAAGTATCACTTGTTGGAAAATTACAAATAAAAAGTGAAAACATTATTATATAAAGTTGGAACATTCCGTAAAACTGTTGGAACAGTAGGTATAAAATGTGAAGCATCACACACTAGAGTACGCACTACAGTAACTTGTACGGTGAAAAATCAGATTTACCCTTCCAAATGAAATGTCCAAAACAAATTTGATGTAGTATATATTTATATTCTATGCCATTAATGAGATGTTTAATCTCACCCTTCCATTTATTCTAATCCTATGGCTAGAATGTTTCTTAGTTTGTATTTTAAGCTTGGTTTTCCTTAAAGTGTGCCCCTACATATGTATATAAGTATATATAACTACGAGTTTACGACAACTCAAAATTATGTCAAACATCATAGGAATATCTTGGCTATTAAATGTATTACCATCACGGAATCAATGAAGAAATAACCTATTGTTTCAATATTCATACTTATCCAGGTGGGCCAGTAGGGGATTTAGCCCGCATATTAAGTCATTAACATAAGTAACTTGTTAGATAACCCTGCCCAATCAAGTACCTTTCCTTTTACCCTATTCCTAGTTCCTTACCATCCTATTTAAATCATATAGTAATGAGTATATAGTCAAGATTTCAGAGACGAAACGGTGAGGGTCAGGGAGAGCTCATAGGGCATTCATTCTCTTAAGCATATAAACAAAGAGGAGCAACTACCACTAATCTCAAGATTATAGAGTTACAGCACAAGAATATATTTTCAGGTAAAACACAAACACAAATCCAAATTTAGGCATGCTAGAATAAAAATTAATACCTCTTGCCTTGACCTCGCTTTTCAATTCCCCACCAAAAATATCACTTAGTTTAGAAGGAACAAGACTTGATGTTCTAGTCACTGCAGACTTGTTCTTTGGGCCAACTGTCTCCCAATCATCCTCCTCCTCAGAAGAGACAAGAGATGATTTACTCCCATTAACTTTGGAGCATTGTCCTTCAAGCTTAAGTAGCTCATCATGCATTTGATCCATAATAAAACTAAGAAATTCTTGAGCATCTTCCTGACTGCCAAAGACATTAAAGTCAGCCAAAATCAATCATAATATAGAAGCAATGGTGCATTAGTGACCGTTAAAATGCCCGTGTTTCATGAGTATATCAAACTTATTCACTCTCCTTTTCTGGATTCATGAAATATCTATTAATCTTTTTAACTTCGAGCAACACATTCATTTCAGCTATGGTGAACGATACGAGTTGAAGGGGTGAATAAGAAGGCCATTATTATGTCAAATTATTATACTACCCACAAGCCATACTTAAAAGTATGATTCTGCACTCCACCCATCCCCAAGTATTTGTTAAAAGGAAATTGTTTGGATTGGGATATTGAATTTAGAATTGATGCACAAACCTTGGTCTGCCTGATATGCTACTCGGCACATCTGGAGTGAAATTTTTAAGAACACCTTCAAACATTACAGGGCTAAAAGGTCTTCCGGTATCAATAAACACCGTATCTTTCTTCTTTGAGCTTGAACTTAAACCGGCTGGCATGTCAAAATTTGAGACGAACTCAACAAACGCAGTCAATGTTGGATAGCCAGCCTGATTATTCAACGGCATTGATCAGATATTTATGTTGATCATCTTATTTATCTACTAAACTAAATAAGTCAAATGAAACTGACACAAATCAAGCATACAAACCTTTGGGATGTCACGGGTTCTAAACTCCTGCAAAAGCAGTACAAACGGAGAGCAAGACAAGAGAGCCTGCAAAGTTGAATTTAGGAAGCACAAGTTTCCTGAGTTTATTAAGCCTCGAGGTAGTAAATTTGTACAGGTTGTGGGAGTCCCAACTGATGCCTTATGGGTGTCCGCGGACGACCCAAGGGATGGAAAATCATCAGCCACACCATTTTCGTTGCTGTTTTTGTCAAGAAGTTGAAAATTGAAGGTTGTTGATTGACTTTGAGAAGCAACTTCCTTCTGCGCTATATGCAAGGAAGTCAGATCAATACTCTCTGTCTTTGATTCTTTGGCGCCATTACTGAGGACTGATTTGTGGGTAGAACTAGCAACACTTCCATTTTTCTTCGGGGGTGCTTTAGGCAAGTGATTTTTCGAGGCTTTCACACTCTTCACTCCATCATCCTTCTTAATAGAATTAGTGGACTGAGAACCTTGCACTCCATTTTCAGGTACTGGCTGTCTGGTAGAATCACCATTGGGAACAGCCAAAGGTCTTCCAGACCCAAAGTTCAAAGAACCAAATTGCATTCCTGTCTTTTCCACAGGCACACTTTGAGATGATTGCCGTTGCTTCCATGATAGGGTTTCATCTTCAGTGAATGATCCAAATACTAGTACATGCTATAGAGCAAAACAAAAGCAACATAGTTCAGCAACTAAAATGGATGATAACATCCACATTATTAAGTCTAATGTCTACTTTGGTTAATCACAGATAGCATCCTTAACATAAAACCTTAAAATTTCAAGTTTTCTATTTTTTTTCCTTCAAACCACCAAACCATATGTCATCAACCCAAGGTAAAGTTTTAAAATTTACACCTTTCCGATCCAAGTAAACTCCGCAAAAGTAATACCCAACTCATAGAAACAAAATTGAACAAAGTATACAGATTGATCCACTTTCAAACTCAACAGAAGAAAAAAAACACCCATTTCATTCAAGACACTGAACACAGAGAAAAAGCTGACCTTAGAATCACTCATGCTGGGCAGTCGATTGAACAGAAAGCGAAGTCGATAATCTTACAGAAGATTCAGGGAGACGTATACAGAAGGAATCAGAATTGGAGAAGGAGAGAGGGGTTTGAGACCATGAATCGAAATAGGAAACTAGGGTTTGATGAGACCCTGAGGAAGGAGCAGAGGAGATGAAATGGGTGCGGATGAGAGACATGAAAAGAGAGAAAGCCGGGAAGGTCGAGAGGGGAGAGAGCATGTAAAGAAGAACCCCTCTCCTTGAGCCTCAGTGTCGCCGCCGTACCGGAGGAGGAGCATCGACTGATTAGAGGCGGTGGACAGGTGATTTACATACAATACAACACCAAGTTTGTTTAGGGTTAGGTAGGCTTCTCCTTCTTTCCTCTGTGTCTTAACACTTCGTTTGGCTTTACCACCAAACGCCCCATTCTCTCTCTGCTAATATACCCTTCAACACTCCCAATTTTTTTAAATATTAATAATAATCAAAATTAATTCTGAAAACTTTAAATAAATAAAAAATTCCATAGCGTGCAAATAAAAAATATATTGTATTAAAATGGGAAAAAAAAATCTTCTGCTCCGGAAATAATGGCGTTGGAAGTTAGGGTTTTGCCGTTTTCTCGACGTGCAAAGTTGTTTATGTCGGCGTGATAAGCAGCGTCCGACGAGTTTTCTGGGAAGGGAGGTAGGGCTTGAGGTCTGGTGTACGTTGTTACTAGGAAGGTATGTAGGAAATACAAGAACGGCTGGTCGGTATTGTGATTGATAGCGACGACGAGGACACAGTAGTACCGGAAGAGTTGCTTAATTTGAGTGGAGACAAATACAAATTCAGTATTACTGCGAAGGTTTTGACGGAGAAAAGCTTCCGGGTAAGTGTTTTTCCGGTCTGCGATGAGGAATTTATGGAGTGCTCAGAATGTTCATAACTTAGTGATACAAGCTTTGGTGCCGGAGACAACCGGTTTCTTCTTCAAGGATGATAAGGACCGGAGGAAGATAATGGAGATGGAGACTTAGGGTTTCAATAAGGCATTAGTAGCAATGACGGTCATTAAGCAGACTGATGTGATGGAGGAGATGAAGTTTGAATATACTTCGCTATGGATTCGGACATCTAATATTCCTTTTAGGGCCTTAACAACTGAGGTGGGAGAGATCATAGGCAACAAGGTGGGGGAATTTGTGGAGGTGGATTGTAATGAGGATGGACGAGCTTGGGAAAGTTTCATTAGAATTCGGGTTCAGTGGAGATTGGACGAACCCTTGAAAAACACTGCGAAGACTACTTTGGGGATGGATTAAAATTCGACGATAGTCAGGTTGCAATATGAAAGGATTCCTGTCTTTTGTTTTCATTGTGGGTGTCTGGGCCATGTGGAGAAGGAATGTGGAGTGGATAAAATAGTTATGCACAAGTTGAATGGTAAATTTGGATCACACATGAGAGCTGACCCACCCCGCTTGGGTGAAGGGGCGAAGGAGAAGATGTATGAGAGACCGGAGGAAAGTGAGAACCGATCGTGGAGCTATAATGCGGTTGATGCGGGAAGAGGGGAGGTCGGTTAATAATTCCATACTCTTGTTGGACAATAGAAGTGTGAGGGGAAGTTCGAGGAGTGGATCTCCTATCAAGGAATGGGTTCGGGAAGGAGCAGGAGGTATCATACATGATCCTGCTTCACGATTCGTAAGGAAGGCTTGGATGGTGAGGTTTTGGTAGTTGGGGCAAAGGAACCGACGGCCTCGAAAAGGGTAAGGTCATGGAAGGATGGTGAGCAGGCTCAGGAGTTAGAAGCAATATCGGAGACTGGCCTTACAGAGAGGACTTCGGCATCATTGGAGTCGGGTCAAGTGCGGGTGAAACGAACTTACAAGTCCAAAAAGAAGAGCAAACAAACTATAGAATGGAGACATATACTGAGCTAGTTGTAGTGCAGGAGGGGAGTATCAAGAAGAGGAAGGGTGTTTCTGAGGATCAGCTGAAGGAGTCTGGGGATTTAAATCCTGTTGTGGAAGAGGAGGTCTCAACTGTATTGGTGAGGGTTGCGAAGCAATCCCGCCAAGATCAAAAATAACACTTTCTTGGAACTGTCGAGGGCTTGGGAACCCTAGGGCCAAACGGTTCATTATCGAATATATTATTCATAAGAAGCCCGATATTGTGTTTTTGTGTGAGACGAAAGTTGCTAATGGAGTGTTGGAAGGTATAAGGAGTGTGGTGGGAATGGATGGTTTACGGGTAGTCCCGAGCGCGGGAGCCAGTAGGGGTGGCAACGTTGTGG
>JAYMTN010003025.1:0-10353 GCA_036897425.1 Erodium trifolium
GGGTGTCCGCGGGGGTGAGCTACGCGCTCATCCCCCTACTGTTTTCCCTACTGGGCTTTATGCTCAGTCCCTTTTCCCTGTTATTGTTGTTCTTGCAGGTGTTGACCGAGGGTAGGGGCAGAGGAGGTCTCAGAGCTAGGGAGTCCAGCGAGGATCCCGCTCCTTTTTGGTTATGTTGTTAGAGACGTACAAGTTTGTTTTGTTGTAAACTTTTGTTTAAAACTCGAGCATGACTCGTTATTGTAAAATCTATGTTTATTTAAAGCCCGAAGCTCTGGGTTGGTGGTTTTAAAACAGGTGGTTATTTTCAAAACAAGAATGTAACACCGTCACGTCACATCTCCGGCTTGGTCCGAAAGTGGGGCGTGACAATGCTTATCAACTAACAGAGACAATATCTATTATACTAAAAATAAAAACAAGACGGGTCATGTAGGAGTTGAGGAAGAAGACACGCAGTCCAGGTTTGTATAAAAATAAGGTCGTCCAATGTCCATATCAAAGACTTGGTATAGATAAAACCTTAATTTTCTCAAAAAATTGGCTGCTAGTGTAGCTTGTCGTCTCTACTGAGCCGCTAGTTAATGTCTTATTACTGAAAGTAACATCATAACGCAACATATAGCTGTTTGTTTGTTTGCTAATTCGTATAAGGTATTGTCGATATACTAATGATCAGCATAGAAAAAACAAGGAACATAACTATGTAGTCGTTGTAAGGCTATGCATGTCCATGTCAAAGACTTGGTAAGGCCTTGATCAGCTTTCTCAAAGCACTATATGTGTACTTGATGATGGAAGATCTTAGGTGGATAACCACAACCAAAGCCAAAATGACAGTGTTTCCACAGCTCATCGTCTTCTTGCTCAAACTTCCCTTACTGATGTTGTTGTGCCCCGCAGTTGAGAGCCTCGTCCATTGTGTCAAACAAGACCAATCCTCTCTTCTTCATCTCAAGCGCAGCCTCGTGTTTCATCAGCCATCCTCGAAGGTGGCGACATGGAACTCAAGCTCGGATTGCTGTGATTGGGGCGGAGTTACTTGCAGCGATGATGGTCATGTTATTTCTCTGAAACTCGTGTATGAATCGATTTCAGGTGGAATTGAAGACTCTAATAGGCCCTTGTTTGAACTCTATCATCTAAGACACTTGGATTTGTCTGAAAACAACTTCAATGGCATTCAGATTCCTTCAGGATTGGGAAAGCTTGTCAACCTTCGCCATCTCCTCCTGTCCGACTGCAACTTTGGAGGCCAAGTCCCCCTTGAGATCTCTCGCTTGACAAGCTTGCGCATTCTTGATCTCTCCGGCAGCGGCTCCCTTTCTTCTCCTCCCTTGAAACTTGAGAACCCAAAATTGTCCACACTAGTTCAGAACCTCACCAGGCTCACCCAACTCCACCTTGATGGCGTGGACATGTCAGCTGAGGCTCGTGGATACCAGTGGGGCTACGCCTTGTCCTCTTCACTTCCTAACCTTCAAGTTCTGAGTCTCTCTAGCTGTTCTCTTTCGGGACCTCTACACATTTCTCTTGCCAAGCTTCAGGCTCTTACTACAATTGATCTGAGTGGGAACAATTTGTCATGTCCAGTTCCAGATTTCTTCCCAAAATTCTCAAACTTGACTACCTTATTTCTCCAGGACTGTGGATTATCCGGAAAGTTCCCCCGAAACATCTTCCACGTGGTCAGCCTTAAACATATCGCCTTAACATACAACAATTTCCTTCCAGGTATTTTTTTTTATCAGTTTCATTTCAGAACTTCAACAGTTAACATTCTTGTCTATCAAGTAACTAAACCACTAGTTTTGCAGGGACACTACCAGACTCCATCCATAACCTGAAATCACTCACAACCTTATTGCTTCAAAGCTGTGGATTGATTGGTACTATCAGTAATATCCACTGGGAAAATCTTCACGAGTTCTCTTCCTTGATTTGAGCGTAAATAAATTGTCCGGGAGCATCCCACCATCCTTGTTTTCTCTTCCGTTACTGAATACATTAGACCTTTCTGGGAACCTATTCAATGGTGGACTTGAAGAACTTCCTATTACCTCATCCTCTTCTGTACTTGAAAACCTTTATCTGAGTAGGAACAAGCTGGAGGGTCCGATACCCACTTCCATCTTCAACCTTGAGAGTCTTGTTGAGCTTTACCTTTCTCACAACAACTTCAGTGGAACCGTTGACTTCACTAAAATACTTGAAAGCCAAACCGGAAATCTTGATGTTCTTGATCTTTCTTTCAACGATTTTTCCATTGTTGATTCTGGTATCCACTCTTCATCCCCTCATCAGTTAAGTCATGTACGTTTGGTGTCTTGCAATCTGACAGCATTTCCTGGTTTCTTGAGGAATCAATCCAAGCTAAGTACTCTAGACCTTTCATGCAACAATATTCAAGGGGAAATACCTAGTTGGTTATGGAAACCCACTCTTCATGATTTTAATCTTTCTCATAACTCACTGATAGGTTTCGAGACACCTTTACTGAATCTTTCTTCTGTACCCTATCTCACCTACTTGGATCTTAGTTTCAACCTACTCCAAGGTGAAATCCCTCTTCCGTCTAGTGCTACTTATTTGGACTACTCGAGCAACCATTTCGATTCTGTCCTTCCAATTGACATTGGAGATCATCTTTCCAATACTAGATTACTATATCTTTCAAACAATAACTTTCATGGTACCATCCCTTCATCAATTTGCAATATCTCCGGAGATGTTCTATCTATTGTGGACTTGTCTAATAATTCATTGAGTGGCACCATTCCTCCATGCCTCATGGCAGATAATGTTGCGGTGCTAGTTCTAAGAAGGAACAATCTTGGTGGAAACATTCCGGATGCATTTCAAGACACTTGTGCATTAGAGACTCTTGATCTTAGTGACAATTACCTGGAGGGAACGGTTCCAGAATCTATAGTGAATTGCAAAGCACTTAAGGTTGTAAACTTGGGGAGCAATGAGCTGAATGGTGGGTTTCCATGTTGGTTGATGCAGATACCCAACTTGCGCGTACTGGTTCTACGGTCCAACGAGTTTTATGGGCCTGTGACATGTGCACTGAGCAATGCAACACAGACAAGTAGTTGGCCCAATCTTCAAATTATTGACATAGCAGCAAACAGGTTTGGTGGGGAACTCCCTTCTGAAAGCTTCAAAACTTGGACTGCAATGATGGCTCAACGAAACACTGTCCAGACAGACTTCGAGCCTTTGGGATTTTCATATTACAGTGATTCAGTGACGATTGTCAATAAAGGGCAAGAGATAGAATGGGAGAAAATTCTCACAATATTCAATTTCATCGACTTTTCATGCAACCATTTTGAAGGGCCAGTTCCTCAGTCAATAGGAGGCCTATTATCTCTATATGCTCTTAACTTGTCTCACAATCTGTTCACAGGACAGATCCCTTCATCTCTAGGTAACTTGAAGGAGCTCGAGTCTTTAGACCTTGCAAATAACAGCCTAAGCGGTGTCATACCCGAACAACTTGCAAGTCTAAATTTTCTTTCATATCTAAACCTCTCGTTTAATCAGCTAGTGGGAAAGATTCCGATAGGCACTCAACTGCAATCATTTTCAGAATGGTCTTATGCAGGGAACAAAGGACTTTATGGGCAGCCTCTGAAAACAAACTGCACAATTACTTGTGGCTCTAATGATTCATCCCTTGATTCATCAAGGGATGGCGGGATGGAAATTAATTGGCAGCTTATATGGGCAGAGATTGGGTATGCAGTTGGTTTGGGAGCTGTGATTGGGTCACTTGTGCTTTGGGAAACGTGGAGACTATGGTACTATGGACATGTTGACAGGCTTATTTTTACTATTTCCCCTCTACTTGATTCGAATAAGAGAAACAATGGCAGAAGAGCGCACAAAAGAAGAAGAAATCAGATACAGAGACAGTAATGATACTGCAAATACACGGTCAAGTTGCTGAGCTTATGCAATTGTAACAATCAATAAGGTATCATAAATAAATTGGCATAGGCAAGTATGATATAGAGTCTGTACCTTTTGAAGATTTGTTTCTGTTGGTCCGGAGAAAGGTTGCACCATGTCAGCACTATATTTAGCTAATCAAAGTCTTGCTTTTCGTCCCCATGTTTCTCTATGCATGTCTTGCTTGCATAAGTTCTGAACCAAATATAACGTGGCATTGATCAGTAAACTCGACCAAGATCAAAGTTATTGAATATGGAATTATCTGAACCATGTGCATGCAAAGACTAGGTTTGTTAACAAGTATGAGGTTTCTGTTTCTAATCCTTAGTCTACATTTACTGCAAATGCCTATTATATTTATGAAATCATTATATCAGACAAGAAGAAAAAAAACTATAAATTGGGTTAAACTCAACTAATTTGGATCCTTAAACTTAATATGTACAGGTAATAAAGAAAGAGGGCACTTTTGAGTTAAATTTGGTAGCTAATTGAACACCATGCAACCTCTCTTGACCTCTCAAACGGAGCATCAATTTGCATGGGAAGTACACACATGCAATCTGAATATTTTTATGTATAGGACTTGTATTAATCACTTGAACAACTAAGAATTAAGTTCCCTTTCTATAAGAGTCACTCGTCATCACTTGATAATATTTATCAGTGGACCGAGCTTTAACACCTTCCAATGAATTTTGTTTTCTCAAGTATTATTTTACCCTTGAAATGTAAAAATACCATAAACTGATGAATCGAGTTGAGTATCAGCTGGCTACCAACCCTGGATATTCTATCATAACAGAAAGGCCAATTATTGTTCCCTTGACAACTGTAAGGCAATAGTTTTCGAGTATCTTCTCCATATGATTTGTTGGAATATTGTGATGTGTTTTCCATGTCACATAGAAACTGAAAATTGCCATATTTTCTTCTACACAGACACGAGCCTTGTTTGGGTTTCAACCTTACCATATCTTACAGTCCGGGATCTTACTCACATATCAGGCAATGAAAAATGCATATCATGTAAACTAATTATGGTAAGCATAAGACCGAGAGAGCGTTACCTTTTTAATTCATTTCCCGAACTCACTCGAAATCCATCTCAGACTCTTGTTGCAATGACCATGTTCTTTTCTGGGTATTCTGCATGTTTCACAGTATCATAGACAGAGTTAAAAAATGAGACATTGGGAGTAGGAGAGGAACATGAGCACAAGTAGCTGTAATTTTCTAATGGCAACCCTTTTAAAAGATCAAATTAGGTTGAAGTGTGTGAGTGTGCACGTGCATACATGTGTATGTGGAAGCCCGCAAATGCATATGCACACGTGCCCACATGTGTGAGTGAGAGTGAATTCTCAGTCTCAGAGACTCAGACTTGGAGCAGAGAGAGTCACTTAGTTACTGTGTCATGGCATGTGGATTCATAAGAATAGCTGCATAGTACTACCACTTCATCCAAGAAAACTTTCTACTGTCTTTGTGTTCACTTAAAACTCACTCGGGTTTTCGAGTAGATGATGACATAAGACAATTTTCAGTGTTATTAAGAGAGGAGAGAGAAAGGAGGGGTCTGTCTTTACTGCTCAAGGGGTAGGTGGCCATAGAGTATGGAAGGGAAAATGGACGTGTACCCAGTTTTGTCAAGGGGGTACACAGTGCCAAGCTGTCGAGCATGTGAAGGGGTTGTGGGATGCTACGTTATTAAGTGACTACTTGATAAACATACTCAAGTTTTTGGTTGAATTAGACTTTAATATGGTATCAGAACGGGTTAATACTGCCCTAGAGTGTAGGACATTCCTTAAAGTGACCCAATGTAACAACACGTGCGAGGCCCATCAGCTTGAGCTTATGGGTTGGATCGCACTTTAATACCCTCCCAACTGGCAGTTTTAATTCATTCACATAAAGATAGAGGAGCCGCATGAGGAGAGTCAGGACAAAACTAGCCTAGGATTTCACTCTGATTCTCTTTGGTTTTTCCCAATCCCACACACACACCCTCCACTACTCTTCAAGCTCCTTTTCCTCAATATCCAAACTCATCTCCACACATAACAAGCTTATATGCATTGCTAGCTACAATTCTTTTCCTCCTACCTTCCGCACCACCGAGAAAATGAATGTGTTGGGCTCAGAATACAGCAGTGGCTGTGAATCTGGTTGGACTGTCTACTTAGAGCAATCTCTTCTTTCTCCAAATAGAGATGTTACCGGGTTTGCTGATGGGCAGGGCAATAGTTTTTGTGAATTTTCTTACAAAGGTAAGCAATCAGAGGATGATGAGGAAGAAGACTTATCTATGGTCTCTGATGCATCCTCTGGGCCTCCACATTTCCATGAAGACGAAGGCCACTTCAATGATGGCAATGGGCGCGTTTATCCTGCATCTAATGCAGCTTCATCGGGGAACAAGTGCGGGAAGAGGCAGAGAATCAAGGAACCAAGACGCCGCAAGGATCACGAGCTGCATTCCTTTCTTGATGATACTGCTAGCTCCACTGTTTTCAACAAGGTAGGTGCAACAAAAAACTGGACTAACTAGCAATGCAGTAGTAAAATGTTACAGAATATATGTTCCCTTCTGTCTGAATTGCTCATGCATTTGCTTCACAAGAGATTTCTTTGAATTTAAACAGAACAATCACATTACCGACTACAATCATGCTTCAATGGAGAGTGCCTTAGACTTTCCACAAGGTTTCTCCTCGAATTTTGAGGTATGAATTAAGTCTAATTCTTACTGCTCAAGTTTTGCATCTTGCTTTTGATAAGAATTTAAGTATATTTATAACTTGTAACCACCAAGCTCTTGCAGGGTAGATCTGCATTCCAAGATCACTATGGTTTCTTGCAGCCTTCGGAGTCTGGAAATCAGCTTCCAGATAACCAGTTGAGTTATAATGTTCTTGCTCGTGGCATAACCTTCAAGATATAAACACTGTTCTCGTGTTTTTTAAGTGATGTTTACACTGATTATGCTCTTTCTTCACAATCACAGATGGTTGGAAGGAAAAAGGGCGGGGATGAGATAAGATGAATACCATAAGTTGTTGCTCATGCTGCTGATGGTTGATCCAAAAGAGATGGTTGAGGAGTTTTCAAAGCAAAACGAGCCGGGTCTCTAAAGGGATCTTGTTCCTCCCTGTTCATTTCTTTTCCTTTACCACTAGGAAACAGCCTGAAAAAACAAAACAAAAAAGAAAGCTAGAAATAAATTTCTTTGTTCTCAGATTCAATTTTCTTGTCAATGAACAGTAGCAACATATCAGCTGTGAACTGAGCCGTGTGTGCAGTTTTTAGTGCAAACCATCATGCTGGGTCATTGTTTTCATGGAGCCTTGTGCTGTTTCCATTTCATCACATGGAACTCTATAATAATATTTAAAAAAATAGTTTTACACATCTTGCTTTGGAAATGAAATCTATATTTTCATCACAATGAAGTGAATGCATATACATATACATTTGTGCTTCTCATTATCATGTGCTCTCATATGCATAGAAATGCGCATGCTTATAAAAAGAATATAATGCAATTTTTTCTTCAAATCCAGCCACACAGTGTTAAATAATAGTATCAGAAACCGAAATATTAGGTAATAGGCGAAGAAGGATGCAGAAAACACAGCCACGTTCACATACAAACAGAGGCACGTCAAAGACTAAATCACGAATCATGAAGGTCTCACGCTAAATAGAATAGTAAGATTCCTTTGATGATTTTTTTAATGAACCATGGCTCTCATTTTTCAACAAAGCAGGACAAAAGAAAGTACCATATCCACCTAACTGAGGTGGCTACTCATGAGGAGAGATATGATCTAAACTATCAGATTTTATTAGGTAGGAATGGCATCAATTATATATGAAAAGTTCTCAAGACTCAGTCTTGTTCAATAAAGACAACACCTCCATGTCTCTATGTGTCCAGACAAGGATCTATCCTGATGCTGCTCAAGTTCTCCTAATAAAATCAAGTTTCAGAGTTGATTTGAACAGTAAGAAACGAGACAGGATGCGAAAAGAAGGAGCTTATGCAGTGAAAATGCATCGGTTTATGTTGGAACATTTCATATGCTTCTCTAAGACCCTTTTTTCCAGATCCTGCCTGAGATCTTCCTGACCCAATGAAACATGCCTCCATTTATTTAGTGCAGATGTGTCCTCTTTATCTCATCTATAAGGATGCTAAATTATATAAAAACAGACATTTATCTAGTTTTTGCTCCTTCCAAGCCTGTCTGCTTCCACATATATCTAGCTAGCTTACTCAGCAGTCAGATCATGTTGACATTAAAATATTAAAAAGGGTTTTGGAATGTCAAGATTCTAAGCGCTACCCACGTGTCCCTTTTTCTTATTTAAGCCTCAAAGTTGAGAAAACTAGGAGTCTTCCATGCAAGCAATAAGATTAAATGAAAGAGTGAAGGAAGCTAAAGACAAACCGAACAAGATAAGAACTTAAAGGGGTATGGGGAGAAACATCCTATGCCGTTCCAACCACCACCAAACACAGAAGCCCTCAATCCCCTGTGAGGCAGCACGGGGAAGGCGGGGCTTTGTTGTTTCTTGCATTTATCTAAACATCTATCATTGTCTGCCTGCTACACAGTTTTCGTTTTCAAGTGTTGCCGTTTCTTGCGACAAAACTTTATCAGTTCTTATCATCTCTGCTATGGACTAATTACAGGACAGACACCTTAATTGCATTTGCAGCACAGTGTGTGGCTCAGTCAATGCCACCATGACAATGACATAGACGACAAAACTCTAACAGAAAAATCACACTTTTGATCAAATATGTAAAAGACATTCAAGATACACTCATTTGACACCAGTTAAGTGTCATATCAATAATGCCTCCATGTTAAGGAAAAACAGCTTCTATGTTAATCAATATCCAAAGCTAGGGTTTCGGGTTTCCTTTCCCCTATTGAAGGGCCATAACTCTTCATATGGATTGAATTTACCATTCATGAATCATCATTTGCCCTAATTTCATTGGATTCACTATCCTTGATGCTCTGCTTGCTTTATACAAAAATTTAGGGGCAAAGCCCTCATTAGTAATAACCCTAACGCAATCAGCTCCCTGTAATCGTCTCACTCGAAACCTACTGAAAATGTAAAAAGACCCAATATTTTCTTTTTCCTTTCCACTGCTTTCTAGGAAGCCAAACAGAGAGTAAGTTCACAATATACTGTACCAAACTTCAATTGACAAACAAATGGGTTTTAGACGCTAGTAACAATTTTGAGAGGTAAAGAAATACCTGCTGAAATCACCCGACGCTGACTGACAGGTCATCTTCCCGGGACCCACATCGTGGCTGGCTTCTATGAAAATCTTGATATGCGGATAAAATGAAACTCATTGGCTCTCTTCAAATATATAACGTGAATAAAATGAAACTCATTGGCTTCTATGAGACTCATTGGCTCTCTTAACGGGACGGCGATTTCGCCATTAATCGTTAGGGCCTCATGCGGAGAGAATCATGGTCACAGTTGTTATTGAATCTCGCATGCCCATTAACTGCGGTGGAGGCAACCGAGGGAATGAGGTGATCAACGGTGGTGGTGGTGGTGACGGGTGGGGCGGCGGCTTAAAGGACGGTTGCGTTAGGAGAAGCGGCGTTGGAGACGAATACGGAGGTAGCACAAGAGGTGGAAGCAGCTTAGGAGGCGGAGGAGAGAGCTGAGGAGCCTTCTTTCTTTGGTCGCGGTCGCTTAACAAAGTCCATCGATAGAGCTAGTGTCATGGTTCCGAGGAACTCGAGTAAGGGTTCTGTGTGGGGGGCTTTGGTGCGGAGAGACATGGTAGTTGGAGAGAAAGAGGGAGGAGGAGAAGCTATGGTGGAGAGGAAAGGAGTTACAGAGGAGAAAAAATGGGCGACTGTGGAGAAGGAGGAGAAGAAGCCTTAGAGGCAACAAGTCCGATGTGATTATGCTCCCGTCTGCGGCAGTTTATCAATAGTTTTAAATTGAAATTTCATTTGAATTGATCGTTAAATGAAATTATTTTTAATTAATAAATACTGCTTGAGTTAAACAGATTTAGTCGCACTGTAAACACATTGTGTAGCATGGAGGTGGTGGTGTTAACAACTTGGTGTAGCTGTTGAGTCAATCTATAAGTGAAGTACTTGACTTATGTATTATACTTTATACATGCTCTAAGCATACTAATTAGGCTCATCAGTTTGACTTAAGCAAAAAAATTAATTTGATGAAATTAATTAATACATAAATTAAAAAAAAATGAATAGCGTTGGAACATAAAATAAAATACGAAATAAGAATATTACATAAGGATTGTACTTATTCATGAAGTTTGAGATATGTGATTGATGGAGCCTTCTTTGAACCGATTTTGAT
>JAYMTN010003026.1:0-10352 GCA_036897425.1 Erodium trifolium
ACGAAACTCAACGTTTGCATTCATCGGATGACGAACAACGTATGGCGGGCGATTTCCATTTGTCCCCCGAGGACCTAGGCAGCTTCCTCGACATGTTGACGCAACCTGGTGAGAACTCCGCTTTCTCCCCTATATGCAACCGGGTTACAACTCAGATTATTTCAAACTCTATTTTTTGGTAATTTATTTTTTATAATTTAAATGTGCAAGTTTATTTTTGTAATTTATATGTGCACCCGATATAAATGCTATGTTTCAAAACAGGTCCAAGTCAAGTCAACACAAGTCCAGGTCCATTCAACCCCGGTCCAGGATAATTCCACCCCGGGAAAAAAGTACCCATTTCCACCTCAATACAACTCATACCCTGGTCAAATCTACCTGGTTCCACCGCAAAGCTACTCAATTCCACCTCAATTCAACTAGGTACCCAACTATTAGGGGTACGTCGATTACCTACCATGGCAACAACATGTGCCCTGCAACAACGACACCCGTATGTCATCCCAGTCATCCTCTGCCGGACCTTCCCAACAACGACCACCAATGGTGACACAACCGAGGAGAAAATGGACTGTCGAGGTGAAGAAGCACCTCATAAGGAAATGGCTTGAGACATCAAAAGACCCGATTAAGGGCAACTCCTAACTAGGTAACACATTTTGGTGCACAGTTACGAATCGGTACAACGAGGGAGGTCATCACCCGAATTTCGGGTGGAAAGTGGCCAAGAACCATTGGAACATCCTTTAGGGGTGGACCAAGAGGTTCCTCGGTTTTCTGAAACTCTCGAAGGTCGAGTACCATAGCGGATGGATTCATGACGACCACATAAAGGCGGAAAAAGAGATGTGGCGCAATATACCAGAGGCGCAAAGAGTCAAGGGTTCCGAAACATTTCGACCTCAATCATTGGGTCAAGTTGCTTGAGAACGAGGAAAAGTTCATCGTCGAGGAAGGCACAATCGCTCATGTACGACGACAACGGTTGGATGAGACCGGGACTTACATCTCAACCCATCCCACTGACACCGGTGAAGATTACATACCTCTCAATGGTGCTCCCAACAAGAATGGCCAAGTTCCGATCCAACCGAGGGAGGTTCTCAAGAAAGACCCCCTTCCCATATGGTTGAGGGAGATCCTTCTCGAAGACCCCCTCCTGAAAGACCGTTGGGCAAGAAGTCTTCGAAGAGGAAGGGGAAGACCCTCAGTGACCAAATAATTATCATGGCGGACATGGAACGAGCAAGTGTCGAGGCGGCACGAATACAGTTAGAAAAGGGCCGACTATATCAGGACTACTTCATGCAATGGGACCAACACTTCAAACAATACAAGGAGATGCAAGATAAGGATATCTCCAACTACAATGAGGAGCAATTGACCCGACACGGTTTGATGATGTCCCGATTGTAGGAACGAATGGAAGACCTTGATGCTCAAATGAAAAGTCTTCGACCACCAAACCTAGGGTCTTGAATTGTATGCTTCAACTTGTATTTTTTGGGAGTTTTATTATTAAGGGGAATAATAAAAGTTGAAGTTCTTTTTTAATAACTTGTGTTATTATTTATAATTAATTTATGTTATTATTAAATATTTATGCCATTCGGACTTAGAACGCTCCAGCTACGTTTCAAGCATTGATGAACGAAGTCTTTAAGGAACATCTAATGAAATTCGTCCTAGTGTTCTTCGACGATATTCTTGGGTACAACAAAAATTGAGGGGACCATTTATTGCATCTAGAAGTGGTGTTGAAAAAGCTCAGAGAAGAAAAGCTATATCCAAAATGGGAAAAGTGTGAATTTGGAAAAGGTAGTATCGAATACTTGGGGCATGTTATAACAGATGATAGTGTTGCCACCGATCTGAAAGAGATCGAGGAAATGGTGAAGTGTCCAAGACTAGAAAATCTTAAAAGCTTGAGGGATTTTTTGGCCCTTACCGGTTATTACAAGAAGTTCATCAGTGATTATGGGACCATCGCTCGACCTTTCACCAATTTGCTGAAGAAATATGGGTTTCATTGGGACAGTAAAGCTGAAGCAAGCTTCGAATTATTGAAGACGATGACGAAGGCACTGTTCAAAAATTGCCCGAATTTTTTTTTTGATCGACAGTGCATATTGAAATTTTATAGATCCTCTTTTGAGGTGAAAAAGGATTACACTAGATCCAGCTACAGATCTTCAAAATAAACCCAAAGTCGATCAATGTCGACTCTTAAAGGGAAACAACAAAAGAAAACAAATTAAACAACAAGATTACAACCCAGAGCAATCCAAACAGCCAAGAGAGATACAACCCATAAGAACAAACCAGTGCCAACTACTAAGAACACTGGGAAAGATCAGACTAAAACAAGAAGGGGTACACCGACCCACCATAATGAGACAAACCATCCAAGCAATCCACAGAAGGAACCCCCTAAGAAATAAAAACCAAAACAGGGACTGAATCCCATATTTCTCTACCATTAAGCCCTATAATTAAAAAGAGGGTCTAGCTACCCAAATCTTGCAACCCTGAAGCACAATTAGAGAGGAAGCCAACCAAGATTCAGAGCCCACTAACAGTCTAATTTTAACCCTTAACTAAGAAGGAAAAACCCACTCACTGCTCCTTAGAATAGCCTCCCTCAAAAGAGAGAAAACAAAACTAAGTTGCCGGCAGCCAACCCCGCGAACGGACGAGACAGGCCCTGATAAGATGCTAACCCAAGTGTTTCATTTCTGAAAAGGGTTAACTGCGCCCAAAGACCTTGCCGGAGGTCAAATCCAAGCCGGCGAGCTCAAACCAAACGGATTCGAGAAGAATAGAAACCAAAACCCAAGGGAAAGCAATACAGGGGAGGGAGAAGATTGAACCTTACAGGGAAAAGGAGAAGAATAAACCTCAAGATGAAGATCTTCATACCAGCTACCCAAAGGCCGGGACTCACGCTATGTCATCTTCACGCTTCCGGCCAACCCCGAGAAACACATATGAAGAGAACTGATATTTCTATCGAGCCAGAGTCCGGCGAGAGAGAGTGTCAGATCTGACCTCCAAGAGCACGAGCAGGCAGGAACGTCTGTAGCACGACCACAAAGGAGACGGAGGTCCTACGAGCGAGTCCAGAGCTACGAGCGGAGCAGCCAACGGAGAGAAGCCAACATCTCAGAGGCGCAACAGCCAGATCCGCAACGATCCTTCAGAAGGAAGATTGACCCACGACCAGGTCTGTCAACTACACCAGGCTCTGATGAGCAAGCCACCACGCAGGGAGCACCGGAGGAGCAACCACCAAGGCATCTTGGACGACCATATCTGCGACAATCCGAACCCTAGAGAGAGAGGAAAGTCGTCCCACTGCCAAATCGGGCACTCCCCGACACCAACACGAACCGGAGCGTCGAAGAGATCCTCACAGCACTCCCCCTCCCTCAGATATCGAATCAGAAGCAGATCTGAAGAGGGATTTGAAAAAAAGAAAAGAAACAGAACGAGAAGGAAGAAGTGAAAAAGAGGGAAAAGGGAGTGAGGGTCGGAGGGAGAAGCTCGGATGTCGCCACCGGCAACAGCCATGGCCGTCGCCGGTGAGGATGGAGAGGCGAGGTGGGTCGTCTAGGGTTTCAAGAGAAGCAGAGAGGAAGTCTAGAGAGAAAAAGGCGAGAAAGTTCAATATTCACATTTATCAAGCTAACCAAATAGCCTGACTTTATAGTTCAACTCACTATGGAAACCGATGCTTGCGATGTGGGAATATGGGTTGTTTGATGCAAAAAGGCCAACTTGTGCCATATTTGAGCAAGGTTCTTGGGCAACGGAATTGTCAACTCTCCACATACGAGAAGGAGTTACTAACAGTAGTATTGGAAAGAAAACATTGGCACCATTACTTGCAAAGCACTCCATTCATTATCAAGACGGATCACCAGCCCTTGAAGTTCTTATTAGAGCAAAAGTTAACCACATCCTTCCAACACAAGTGGTTGACTAAGTTATTAGTACTAAGATACACAATTGAATACAAAAAAGGGTCCCAAAAATAGAGTAGCTGATGCATTGTCCCTAATTCCATACTCTGAATGTCAAGCCGTAATGACTCTAGTGTTGGAATGGATGGTGAAAGTCACGAAGAGCTATCAAAATTATGAAGAATTTGAGGGAATTCTCAACCAAATGACCATCACACCTAAGTTGCTGCCAAACCATGAACTGAAACAAACAGCTACCTCAGAAATGAAACCAATAATTTGTTTCAATTCTTCCCAAAACAAACGTCTTGCTCGAGACCCATTTAGAGCATATACATTAATCACAGAGAGACACATATCAGTAAAAACCCAAAAACTAGTCCATATAGAAGCATTCTGAATTATTGATAATGATTCCATAACAAGGCTAGAATCCTGCCATAAACTAAGGACGCCACCAGTTCAACCAATGGGTGGGATGTAATGAAAACTCCATCCCCCATGCAACCTAAAACTTCGAATAAAGACATAATCAACCACTGCCACTTTAACTTCCTGAATCATAATGAACAAAGGCCTGAACTCATAATGGGATTTAACTAGGGTCGAAAATCCTAGATCATCATCTCTAATCTATCACATTATAAATTTTACCAAAGATCTAGTTTTTGCTTCGACGTTTGGAAACCAGAGTCTACAATGACGTCTAGGTGATAGTTTTTCTGTGTTGTTTTGGGAGGACATATGGATGGATGACAGAGCACTTTAGTTCCAATATCCTCGTTTATATTCTATTACAACGACTAAAAAGAAGAAAGTGGTAGAAATTTACAGTTTGGGAGTTTGGGAGATTGGATTTCGCAGGGATTATTTTGTGTGGGAAGACAGGCAAGCCCTGCACCTTATGGGACGGTTGAGGAATGCCAGGTTGCGTCATAGAGAAGTTTCAGATGACCTTCTTTGGGTTAAAGCTCCTCGATTCTATTCTTCCAGCTTGTACCAATATCTCATAGTAACATATACACCCTATCCTCCTTGGGCCCGATTTCTTTGGCTAAAACATTGGCCACTCAAATATGGACTCCTAGTTTTGTTAGCTATAAACCAAGTAGTACCTTTGCAGGTCTTCTTGGAGTCTCGTGGTTGTAGAATGCCCCTCTCGAATATGCTTTACTATCTGATTGTTTTTTAGGATTGTGATCACATTTTCATACACCACACTTTTGCCTGGAAGATTTGGATTCATATTCATGATTGGTAGGGAATCTCATTGATTTTCCTTAAGACGATGTAAGATCTATTTTTACTCTGGCTAGAATTGGGTTCACGGAGGTGGTGGAATGACTGGATTCGGATTGCTTATTTGATTTTCTGGAACTTGTGGACTCGCAGAAATGGATTACTTTTTGAAGGGAAATCATTATCAGAGGATGAGATGTTTAATCACATACAACATCAATCTTTATGTTTAGCGAAATTGGCTGCCCTGCTGAATGGTGGAGCTCGGTTATGTGACTGGAAGGCTACATCAGTTTTATGTTACTTATAGTTTGGCTTCATTGTTTTCTCGATGTTTTGGTTCGGTAACTTGCGGAACAAACTATCTCGTTTTACTTTGCTTTTTACTTGCTTTGCTTCTTCGGGCTGATCCTCCATTTTTAGGTTATGATCGCCTGTATTCTTGTGTTATTTCTTACACTGAGTTTTTAACATATGAATAATATATCTTCGATTATCAAAAAAAGAAATATATAGTAAATGGTTAATTTCATCTCACTACCCTAACTTTTTTTGTGGCACCTCACTACCTTAGAATGCATTTTTTTCACTTTCATACCTGCTGTTAATTTTCCATCCATTTTTGGACGGAAAATGGTCATGTGACCCTACTTTTTCTAAAAAAAAATACATAAACTACTCTTTACCTCCCTCTCTTACCTACTTCATTTTCATTAAAACCCTAACACAACCATTTTCTGATGTCGGGTTCTTTAGGGTTTTAATGAAAATGAAGTGAGTAAGAGAGGGGGGTAAAGAGTAGTTTATGTATTTTAAGAAAAAGTAGGGTCATGTGCTTCGCACACGACTATTTTCCGTCAAAAAATGGATGAAAAATTAACGCGGAGTATGAAAGTGAAAAAAATACATTCTAGATAGTAAGGTGCTATAAAAAATAATTAAGATAATAAGATGAAAATCAATTTCTTTTAAAATAGTGAAATAAAATTAACCGTATAATAAATTTGAACAAGAAGACATCTTCATAGTCATGATCAATTGATCTAGATCATGGGCTCCATATCAATGGTCCTTTATTATTATTGTCATGATCTATTAACAACTCCTGAGATGACTTCATACCAAAAAAGAAATAAGTCTTATAACTTGACCCATCACCCTAGATCGTACACTTATACTTCACACTAATTTCTCTTGTGGACAATGAGTCATCATTTTCTATAAAATATTGTTATTTTAATTTGAAAATATGACTGCCAATTATTTGGTTTTATAAAAACCAAAAATAAATTACGTAAGAGTTAAACTATTATTCGTACACGAGATAAACTATCATTAGTACAAACTTAATTTAAAATTTAAAAATAGCCTTAATTTATAAATATTATTGAGTATACATATACGTATTTACTCAAGTAAGACATATACGTTCATTTTCTCATACAATGACTAATGACTGGCTCTCTCTCTCTTTATAAAGCTCTCAACTACGAGTCTACGACTAGAAAAAAAAAAAGATACTTATTTGGGATATTAAAATGGAGAGCGAAATGGGGGTGTGTTTGGCGGTGGGGCTTGTAGCTCTTCCGGTGGTGGTGTGGTGGTGGAACGAGCTCTGGTATGCAATTCCTCAGAAAGTGAAATGCTCCGGCACCGGAACCAAACTGCCGCCTGGTCACATGGGATTTCCGATCATCGGCGAGATTATCACTTTCTTGTGGTACTTCTCCTTTCTTGCTAAACCGGACGACTTCATCCACCATAAGCGACGCAAGTATGTTTTTTTTTGTTTGTTTGAAGTTCAACTTGTTTTTATTCCTCCTAGTCCTACAGTTACTAATACGAAAGTTTCATAAAGTCAAAGTCCCTCTTTTTCAGTTAAAAACGCGATTTGTTTCCTGCAGCTCCCCTTTTCATCTTTCGCGAAACAATCTCTCTTAGTAAAAACTATAACTAAACAGTCCCAGATGATGTGGCCCTCACGACCACATCAAAAGCAGAAGTCCGGAAGGTGCGGAGATCCTTTAGTTGCATACGTTCGTAAGGAACATCAAAGTGTCTTGGAAGGTCCCCGGCTTGAGTCATCGGACGATATCCATCGCCTTGGCGTCGTCGATGGGTTAGACCACCAGGCCTGGCGTCTTCCAAGCGGCCGACATGATACCGCATAGAGCTTTGCAGTTGTAGATCTTGGGAGATAAATAATGTACAGATAGTATAAAATTATTAGTATAGAATTAAAACAATAAATGACTGCCCAACACAAAAACATGAATTAGTTGTCAAAAAATACCCTAAAGTATTGTTCACAAACGAAAACTATAACCAAAGGTTTTTTCCTCATGGTTTTAGGCGATACTAAAGTTTTGTCCACCGAATTCCGTTACAAAAACGTAACAGGGAAAAACTGTGATGAATGTTCAGAATAAATGGTCTGAGCATTTCTACGCGGATTCAATAGATTGTGGGCTATACATAATGCATTCTATAGTTGTGTGGGCAATACTTAGGGGATTTTTTGACAGTTAACCTGTTACGTTTTTCTAACAAAATTTTAGTGTAGCCTAAAAACGTGGACTATACTTTAGGGTAGTTCGATGGAAGATGAATAACACTGGAGTATTTGATGTTGGATGATTAGGTACGGCGATGGAGTAGGAATGTACAGAACTCACCTTCTCGGATCACCAGCCATCATAACATGCGTCCCATCGACCAATAAGTTTGTGTTGCAATCAAGTGATATGTTTGAAGTAGGGTGGCCCAACACTGATATAGTGGGCACAAGCTCTTTGGTAACAGTTAGAGGAGAAGCCCATGCAAGGCTCAGGACCTACGTTACCAATGCTATTAATACGCCCGATTCTCTCGGTCGCATAGCTGATATGATCCAGCCCCAAGTCGTAGCTTCCTTACACTCATGGGCCCTCCGAGGAACCATCACAACTTATGATGAAACCAAAAAGGTCAAACAACGATTACTTGTTTCAGTCGTAGCTGCCTTACTTATTTGATTAAAATGCTTTGTTAATTTGCAACAGTTGACATTTGAAATTATTGGAAAGCATTTTCTAAGTTTGGAAGCGGGTCCACAACTTGATAAAATTGACGGTCTCTTTAGTGTGATTTTCGAAGGAATGAGATCTCAGCCGTACAACATTCCTGGAACAGCTTACTATCGGGCTTGTCAGGTTCCATAACATATATTTTCCCGTTTTGAATTAGCTCGAAACAATCAAGTTTGATGAATTGTTAAAGCACAATCCAACCCGAAAGTTCGAATTGATGGATGAAAGCACTAATATGCTTATCAAGTGTTCAATTCGTCCATACACTTTCTATGTGGGACTTATACTTCAACATGAATGTACATAACTTTTCAGTGTCGGAAAAGGCTTGATGTGATTTTGAAGGCAGAGCTGGAGAAAAAGAAGAGCCTGATTCAAAATGGACCGGTGACAACCAGACATGATTTAATGGATGAGCTTATGCAAATGAAGGATAAAGAGGGAAACAATCTAGACGACAAAGAGGTGCTTGATAACATTGTTGCTCTTATGGCTGGAGCTTATGTGTCCACTGCTTATGCTGGCATGTGGGCTCTCTACTGGCTTGCCAAATCCCCTCATGTTCTTCACGAGTTACGGGTGCGAATTCATTTCAACTTCACCTAATTATCTCATACTTCTTATGTTTTGTTCACTATCTCACCTTGAATTTTATAGGAGGAGAACATTACCATTAAACAAACCAAGGATTCTGAGTTCATAACAAGTGAAGATTTGTCAAAAATGAAATACACAAAGAAGGTTTTATGATTCAGTTATGCATTTACAGTTTCCATATCATTTAGCATTTCATGGCATTGACATTGTGTTTTGAGGTCACAGGTAGTTGAAGAGTCAATCCGCATGGCAAACGTTGCTGGGATGATTATTCGATCAGCAACCCAAGATGTCGACTACAAAGGTATTGGTTACTTGGTGTGTTATTCTTCACAAAAGAGGTCAAAATGATTTATTTCCCCATAATTATTTGTGACAGGATACAGAATACCGAAAGGATGGAAAGTAATTTTATGGCTTCGCTATCTTCACACAAGTCAAGAAAACTTTGATGATCCAATGTGCTTCAATCCGGACAGATGGGATGTGAGTCCACAACGAGCATATATTTAGAGGACTAATTCAACTAAAAACTCAAACTGATAGTTGAATGCCAATTATAGTTTTATTTATAATAGAGCATATAAGAAACGAATTTAATTTTCATATTGATTTTGAGGCTGTTCAAATTTCCAGAAACCATTAAATCCAGGAGCATTCCAAGCATTTGGTGGAGGAGTTAGGATTTGCCCTGGAAACATGCTTGCTCGCCTACAACTTGCAATACTTCTCCATCATTTGTGTTTAGGATACAAGTAAGCCACTTAATTGGAACAATAATAATTAATATAATATTTTGATGAAATATTTTTTTGGATCATCATTTATGGACTAACCACTTCTAAAAATATTGTCAGATGGAAATTAATCAATCCTGATGAAACGCTCGCATATGTTCCACATCCAGCTCCAGTTGATGGCGCTCAAATGATTTTCACCCAAATTTAATAAATTCCCTTTTCTAAGTTTTTTATGGTACAAGTAAATGCAATAAGAACAGTTTCCCCTGGTTTGAATTTGGATATACTTGCTGATTTTATATTTGTTGAATTTGATAAACCAACAATTTGTTAAGCTTAAGTTCCCCAAATTTGATTATCTTTGTAAATAAAGTCTTAAATAAAAATCAGGTAAATGATTGCATATTGTATGTGTCATGGGAACTTTATTAGCAGATAAGTCCTTCCTGGTTATGCCTTAAGTTAGTGATAAGGAGTCTGATTTTTTTTTAATGAAAGGTATTGGATTTTATTAATACATAGAAATAACCACATAAAAGAAAGAAACATGGAATGAGCATGGACATTACTCGTAGGTGATTTTCATCTATTTGATTCTACTACTTAAATCGGAGAACAAACTCGGTTTTGATAATTGTGGTCATCGCCAAGAAAAAGAAATTCTAAGTCTTTAGGTAACCAACTATGGTTCGCCCTGGTACATACTCGTTTTTTTTCTTACGCTTGATCCGATGAAGAGGACC
>JAYMTN010003027.1:0-10350 GCA_036897425.1 Erodium trifolium
AATACAGACATGGAAATAAGAAAGAAGCTGATATTTTGATGGCCAAGGCCTTGCAGGAGTGCCCTAACAGTGGTATATTGTGGGCAGCTTCGATTGACATGGTTCCTCGCCCCCAACGGAAGACGAAGAGTATGGATGCTTTGAAGAAGTGTGATCAGGATCCATATGTCATAGCGGCTGTGGCCAAGTTATTCTGGCATGATAGGAAGGTAGACAAGGCTAGGAGCTGGCTCAACAGGGCTGTGACACTTGCCCCAGATGTGGGGGATTTTTGGGCCCTGTACTACAAGTTTGAACTTCAGCATGGTGACGAGGAGAATCAGAAAGATGTTTTAAGGAGATGTGCTGCAGCTGAACCAAAACACGGGGAAAAATGGAAAGCAATTTCTAAGGCAGTAGAGAACTCCCACCAACTGACAGAAGCAATATTGAAGAAAGTTGTTGTTGCTCTTGGGAAAGAAGAGAGTGCTGCTGAGAATAATAAAAACTAGGTACTTGAGCTTTGATAGGTTTCCAAGTTTTTCTTCTTTTAGTATGTAGTTGAGATTTGAGAACTATATGATCCCTGGGAAAATCTTGTACTTATTTTGACTTTTCTATTGTACCTTTTCAACTTGAGCTCTTGCCTTTTGTATTATCTCCATGGTTGTTTGATGGATACAATTGGCTTTGAAGCATCGTGTATTGCTCTATTTTTCTGCACCAATGAGTTCTTATGGTATTTCAACATATTAACTAGTAGTCATCTGTGTCATTGTGTTTATGTGATTGCTTATAAATTTATGGCCCCCCTTTGTTCTAATTCATTTGAATTTGTAACCTTATTTGTTAGACTGGTTTTGGCAGTGTACCTTTCCTCGGTTGGGTCATCATATTTGGTTTGACATATGGAAACAAATAATTTCTTACATGCTTGTATAGGATGGAAATATGCAGTTTTTAAGTTTACACCATTCCGCTACTAACTCCAGGGGTTGAGTGCTTTTATCATCAAATGTTACTCTAAAACAAAAATGTTATACTTTACAAGTGTACTGAATTTTCCAGGCTATTTGCATTGCAATAGAGACTCTAAAATGTCTTTTCTTCATGGGAATTTGATCTTATCTGGTTCTCGTTTATGCCAATCCAACAAGTTTCTCGCTGACTTCCCACAACTTGCGTGCCTTTTCTGCATCACTGGCTTCTTTGGAGAGCTGGTTCTCAAATGACGCAGAATTCTTGTTCCAACTCCAGTAAACACCAGATTTAGTCAGGCTTGGATCACTCACAACCTGATTTTCAGAGAGGCAAGTTTGTAAATATGGTGCACAGAACTTTGAATTCTAAAGACTTACTGCGAACTTGTAGTCTTTGTAATGTTTATATGTTTGAACTAACCTGTGCCAATCTGCTGCCGGCTTCCTCTTCAGAAACATAGCCTTTGGTGATGTACTTCTGGAAAGGGGGGAAGAGAAGCCTGAACAAGGGAATGTGCTCTCTGAACAAGCCAGTTGTGGCAATGCAACCAGGGTAGAGAGAAGCAAAGGTGATCCCTGTTTCCTCGTGATAGCGCCTGTGAAATTCTTGCATTGTAAGCATGTTGCACACCTTGCTGTCCTTGTAGGCCTTGGCACCATCAAACTCTCCTCCATCTATCATCACTGACGTGTTTAGTCCATTCAACCCTCCTGCAAGACCTCTCAGATCTCCAAGGTTTGCCTTCGGTGGCACATTCCCAGCCAACGTATTTGTGTTTCCTGTCATATTCGTATTATTATTTTTAGCAATTTTTCCTCTTGAGATACAACACATGCACACAGCACACATGTATATGCAGAAGCATTTTCAAGCAAAACACACACATGAGATTAATGAAGGTACATTATGAATGCCATGAATAACTTTGTTAAGATTAGTTTGATAGACACCAATTTGTGCTAGCTTAACCCATTTCGTTTCCAGTTAGAAACAATTCTAGATTTCTCCTGAACACATTGTCAACAAAAACCCAAGAAGCTTTATCTCCTTACTATCATGGTAGGTTCAAAATATCAACTCTAATCATTTTTTTCATGGAGCTTTATGTTGTCAAAAGCAAGGTTATTACCTGTAATAGAGCCAACAATGATGAGGCGCTTGAAGGGGTAATCGGATTGCTTCATTTCATCAAGCAGCAGCCTGGAGAGGAGGAAATGACCAAGATGGTTAGTCCCAACACTGAGTTCAAATCCTTCAGCAGTGTAAGATGGCTCCTTGGCAGTGGGCTGATAAACAGCAGCATTGCAAACCAGCACATCAAGGGGGCGGCCAGAGCGTTTAAAATTATCTACAAACTGCCTGACGCTATCAAGGGACGCCAGATCAAGATGCATGATGGTGTAGTTTTCTTTGGGAATGCCAGCTGATTTGGCAGCCCTCTCTGCCTTGAGGAAGTTTCTACAAGCCATGATCACATGCCATTTCCCAGTTTCACCAAGAGCCTTAGCCGTGGCTAAACCTAGCCCAGAGGAGGCTCCGGTAACAATCACATTTCCCTTCCTCAGAGTCTTCTTGCTGTCTGGTGCATCCTGGTTGATGGCTGGAGTTGATGTCACAGTTTGAGCTCTAATGGCTTTAAACCTCATCCCCTTGTTTCTCAAGTCCTGCCAGGGAAAAAGGCCATCAAGTACATAACTCAACACAAAAAGGTGAATTCAAAATTCCAATGCATAGTTGTATATGGAAGCTAATACATTTGAGAAAAGGCCATATTTTTAATCATGAAATGAAACTAGTTGCATCTTCTTTAATTTTTCAGGGCAATGCCAAAACCAGGAGATGTTAGATTACGAGACCAAGATATATATCATAGGGAAAACCAACATCTGCAGGTATCTTAAATTTTTACACATTCTTGTTGTCATAGCATATTCCCTCTCACTTTTAACATCTTCAATTCTTAGAGTCTTGTTGTCAACAATTGGAATTGGAACTAAAGAGAGATGTATGTTCAAACCTTGGTCCTCAGCATAGGTTTGAACTCAGTTTTGAGTTGGTCTGAAAGTGGAGCTCCAAACAGACTAGTCTCTTTAAGAGAAGCACAGAACTTCCCCTGTCAACACAGTATTCTATCTGAATCATGAAGAACAGAAAAGTCGATGGAGACACAAACCAGAAGCTAAGAAAGAGAGGAACAGCTTACCTCTTTGTGGACAGAGATGGTTGAAGAAAGCAGAGAGGTTGCTTGGAGCTGGAGAGCCATGAGAAACTGCAGCTAGCTTTACTATCAAGTATACTAATATTTTTAGTCAGTTTCTTTGCTCAATGAGAGGATGTTCTCGAAGAAACCTCACTTAAACATTGAGCACAGATAAGGTATGGAAATGTTCTTGCTGACAGATTTGCCACATCACCTTCTGGTGACCAATCAGATGTTGAGTTTTGGATTCTCTTGATATATGGTTATGGGTATGGGCCTTGTGTCCATCTAGAGCCTTCTTGCAAATTATCAATGGGCTCTAGGCCTCTCTTAGGATGATGCAGGTCAAACAAAAGGTTAAGCATTATTTGTTCTACCTATTACATGCACTGATCTGTACGAGGATTTCACATCCATAGTTTTTTTTCAGCATCAGAGTGGCAGTTTTATTAAGAAAATAGCCTTTGACAACGAGAAAAAACATTACCTCAACGAAAAACAAAGGATGAGTGGGACATAGTTTTTGATATGTTCGTGTAATTATGATTTCCGGCTATTCCGGGTAACTTTCTAGAGGGAGATCTCCTATTCTCACGAGGATGCGCGTAGAAGACTTTTATTTCTTTTTCTGGCTCGACTCGGGAAGACCTATGGCGTTTAAAAAAAACATGTTGATCCGTCACTAGAGACTCTTGGGGAAGGTGAGGATAATGTTGGGTTGTCGAGGAGGACCCTAAGAAAAGGAGGAGACTAGGGATCAAACGAAGTCGTACCCGAAGGGACATGGTGTGTCCCCGTGGACCCCTGAATGCTTCATTGGGCCTTGGGGCCTGCCCCATCTCCCTATCGGCATATGGGTGGTTGATCATCACTCTCCTCCATAGGTTCGAGTGCTGTTCACCGGACGTCACACCTAGAAGAAAGGCTCGACTATGGCCTGGATACCTAAGAGTGGCACCCGACTCGTCTTGGGATAGGGTTCGAGTCCCATAGTCACCTGGAAGGCCCCCCACACTGCCGAAAGAAACTTTACCGACACTTTATGTCGGTAAACTTCATTATCAACATTTTTGAATTCATTACCGACAGAACCAACTGTAGTAATGAAAAGGACATATAACGCTCTATAATTATTTTGAGTTTACCTTGAAATAAATTTAGAGGAAAAAAGAAAAAGTCACAAGTCGATGAGAATCATTTTTGTGTAGTATATTGATGTGATATCCATCTAACCCAATTGTCCACTATCTCTAAATTGGTTCTATCTCTCTGTTCCATTTTTAAGATGTTAAAGTTAGACCCAAATGGTAGGGAGAAGTTAGGCTAGGCGGCCTCCATTTTATCTTTCTTGGATAACAAGTTTGTATGGTTTTGGATTCTTGACGTTTGGGTAGAGAATCAAATGAAACATGTAACCTTAGAGGTTCTTCTTTCTTTTTTTTCGTATTAAAAGCACAAGAAATTGTTGAATTGTGATCTAAATGTTAATTTGATTATAAATTCTTTGGAGTCGCAATTCAGATCTTGAAACTATATTAGTGTTGTTTGGCTTTAAGATGCATGCTGCCATGCCTAAACCAAGTCAATTTTTCTGAAGAAAATGATCGGCAGCTAAAAGGTGAGATGAAACAAAAATTAAAACAGACCCATACTTGTTATTTTCAATACATTCATTTACTATAATCATTCCTAGGATCATTATATTTGATTTCATACTGTCTGTTCATCGTTATGGTGCCGTCCCACATACGAAATGTCGATGATCTCAGCCCCACCTTTCATGATCAAACTTTGGTTTATATCTTTAATACGATACCACAATGCTTAATCACCATGATTACGAAAGATGGAAGAATGCTAGAAAATTGTGTTATTCTTCTAATGAAATGAACTACCCGAACCAAAGCTTGAAGAATACCGGAGAAGTGTCTCATTACTACTAATAACATCGGTTGAATATGAATTAGTGAAAGTCGAGCATCAAATTGATGGATTCAATCTAAAGGGAGCAATGGGTCATTTTCTTCTTGATTTGGTTGTTTGGCCTTAGCTTTTTTGCATGGCATTAGTAGGGTGAGAAACAACAAGGAAGATAAGAATCTAGCAATCTTCTCCGATGAATTATTGTTGTCATTTTGTTTCTTGATCTGTTAAGTAGATCGGATTTTAAACATGATCGTCGTTGTACATCCAGCGTAATGAATATATTATAGATAGATAAAAAGTAGATGACGATGACATGAATATAATCTATCATCCAATAGGAGGAAGAGCATTACAAGAACATATATACAAAGTTTGTCCCGTCGTGACCGGAGCTATAGAAATGGCCAGTAAAAGCAATTGTGATGATTATGCAAGTGCGTGAAGAAAAGATATTTGTTTCAAGGGTTGGTTTAAAATTTCCAACCAGTGAATCCTAAGAGCATCTCCACTGTTAAATTGTTGGTGTTGACTGTTTGATTAAAAAATAGTATTGCAGCCGTCTCTCAACCAACGGTCAGCACGAACAGTCAACAACCTCCAGTGGTAGGTTGTTCGTGCCATTTCTTCCAAAATTTCCAACAGCCGGCGATTCGTCCCGATGATGATTTTACCCCCAGCCCTTTCCGCCAGCAACGAAACGCCTGCGTTTCCTCCCTGTCAGCGACGAAATACTAGCTAACTGATCAGCGTTGGAGATGCTCTAACAAGATTTCAATGTCGATGGTGGTCTGTCCAGAAGAAGGGATTCATGTGATCCGAATCACTCAACTGATGCTGATTGGGGTTACTGAAATGCAGGTTTGAAGAGAGCATTGCAGCGTCCATATTAATATTATCCCAAACAGCACTACCAGGACCCCAACCTTCCGGAATTGCATTGAACCAAGCCTCGGTCATAGCTCCCCACCCCGATTCATGAGACTCGCTCTTCTGAACCTCACCACTGAACTCGGGTCCTGAGTCCTTATGCTCATCTTCTCGGCAAGAGGTTGGTTCTGGCATTGCCTCCGTGTCATTGTCCACAGCTTTGAGCTCCTGTTGAGGCTGTGCGGAGGAGGAACACGATGAGCTAGGAGCTGCGGCTTCGGGCTTGGCTTTGTTGAGGAAGAGCTCGGGGAAGTTGAGCCTGGCGTTCTCTCCCCGGAGCTTGAAGGCCTCGCGGTCGTAGGCCATGGCGGCGTCCTCGGCGGTGTCGAAGGTGCCGAGCCAGAGGCGAGTCCGGTTGCGAGGGAGGCGAATCTCCGCGACCCACTTGCCCCAATGCCTCTGCCTCACACCCCTGTACAGCTTCGTCGCGTTCAGAGGCCGGACCAACGGCCTGCCGTCAGGCCCCACCACCATCCTCCCCCTCGGGCTCAAATTCAGAGCGTCGCTCCAGTACTGAAGCAACGGCTGCGAGGAGGCGAAGAATGGCGGCGCTGGAAAGCCGCCATAGCTCTGCTGCTGATAGTGAGAGCCGAAAGATATCATCTGCTGCTGATTTTGCTGGGGTGTGGAGGGGTATATGGGAAGAGGGTTTGTTGGGCTGATCTGAGACCCTTCAATGGCGAAAGGAAAGACGAGTCCGGTGGGGATGAGATTCGAAGGAGTGACGGAGGAAGACGAATCCACAGAAACAGAGGAAGAAACAGAGGATGAGAGTGGTTCTTGGCGGTCTGGGCTACGGACCTTCTTGAGAGGCCTCGGCGAGAGGGAAGCTTCATCAAAAACTGGCTTCCAGTGACGCATGTCGTCGACAACACCTTTCCCGGGCTTGGATTTTGCAGCCATGGACTGAACCGCTCGCTCTCCGGCTCTGAATTGAACTGGAGAACAACACAAAGATCCTAACTTTCTTATACACAGAGGATCGGTGGAGAGATTTGAGATGGGTCAGCGAGAAGATTCGAATCAAAGGATATCAGAATGAAAGCGAAAGCACGAGTATCAAGATTCCGGTCAAAAAATGAAGCCGAATATTGGAATTGGGTTTGATTATGTTAAAAGCTAATCCGATCCAACCAAAACCGGAATCGGATTCGTAGTGATTCAAATCTTGAGTAACCCATCTAAATTCTCTTCAAACAACGGGGAAGAGCGAGCGGCGGAGGGATCCAAAACAGGGGATACTGCGGTTTCTTGTGGGCAGAGGTACGCGGGGGAGGTTTATAAAGATTAGGAGAGGACTTTCTGTAGACAGAGGAAAGCGGGGGAGGCCCCACATATATTACATTATGTATAAAGTAGTCTTCTATTTACTCATCTCACCTTTCTTTGTCTCTATTATTCTTTATGTATGTTTTGTATTCCATGGAGTCACCTTGTCGGATTTTTATCGCTAAAAATCCGTTTTTGAACGACGGATCTCCGGTAGGTGTTGTTGCTACTTTTGGTGGGTTACTGGTTGGGTCTCTTTATCGACGGGTCTTTTTGGATCGTCGACAAGAAAGAACAATCTAGTATTTAGTTGTTTACGCACTGCATCGCCCTTTTCGAGAACTATCATCTCACTGGTCGTCCCTCGGGTTTCCGAGAACAACCGGTGGATGCAACGCTTGTGTTGTTCTATCGTGTGTGGTTCTATATGCAAGGTTTATTAATTATTAATGAATCTCCTTTCAAAAAAAAAGTGTTGACGCAAATGGATTCTAAAGGTGGAGGACTGTCTTATGGTTAGAGTTTTACGGAGCAAGTATTTTTGTGCGTTTTCTCTTTGGGAAGCACGTGCCCGCTCGGGTTAGTATGCCGTTTGGAGAGGGCTCTTGTGGACTCGGTCGTTGGTTCAAAAGGGAGCAATCATGCGGATTGGTCATGGGCTTGATACCTTCCTTTTATAAGACCCGTGGATTCCTTTTAACCCAAGGAATAAGTTGGCTTTAAATAGGTTTTAAGTCATTTGGAATAAGTTGGCTTTAAATTTAAGAGTCGATAGTCGAAGTAGCCGTCTCAAACTTCGAATCGTAAGAGTCGGCCTCCTAAGGTTTTTTGCAGATTAATTTATTGTTGAAATCAAACCAAAAGCTCGTTCTTTGAGCCGTGAGAGAATTGTAAATCCTGAGGACGTTGGGAAGTAGATTGTACAAGCTCGAACCGCTCAATTAGCTCAGCCTGCTCAAGCAAAGGCTTTCGGTGATCCGAATTTGACTTCGGAAGGTGAAGAGTGGGTCACTGATGAGGGTTGATCTTTTCATATGTGATCTCTTTTTTTGGTTTATTTGTGCTGGTTGACTTGTTTCGAGTTTTGTTCCCACAACTCCTTTTGAAAACTCCCTTGTAATGTTTTCTTTTTGGTTCGATCCTCCTTGAATCTAATCTTTTTCTAATAAAAAATTTCGAGCTTATAAAAAAAATTCATTGGGAATAAATTATTATTGGTTTTATGTTTTAGATCAAAATTTCCACATATCTGGCTGAGACCATTGAAACAGTTGTAAAAGCTTGGGAGTGAAGGCTTGGCCAACAAAGCAACCAAGGATTGAAATAACTCAAATGGACTATGTATTTACCCAAAGAACTAGTTGACGTCGTCCCCCCTCTAATGTCAATGAGGGCCTTTGGAAACGTAAAATTGTTGGTTCATGATCTGGTAGGAGAGTGTCACACCGGTACTTGGTGGAACCGATGCCACCCTATGACCGATGAGGGGTGAGTACTCGCAAACCCCTTATCGACCCCCCAATTACTCATTGGGAAGGTGAAAGTATGTGCCACCTCTCGGCGATTTGTATGTCTCTCCCTCGAAACTGATAGACTCCATTAAGTTAGGACCCAAAGCGATCTCAACAATCCACCGCCAAGTTGGAACCAAAACACATTCCGGTTGGTTTGTGGCGGTGCGTAAAAGAGGAGGAGTAACCCTCGACGAATGTCCCACGACTGGAAAACGGCCCCGTGCTGAAGGAACAACCCTCAACAGGCTTTCCGTGGTCGCCACCATCGCGCCTAGAGGACGAGCTTGCCCCACAGTCGCCAGCGTAACTGGAATCTAGATTTTCTCCGTGCCGGCGAGGATTGGATGCCTCAGTGATGGGTCGACCCCCAGCTTCCATCTCCGGAATTGACCAATGCCCCTTGCAATCCTCTTTTCCTGTCGAGTCGTCAGTCGTCCCTGCATAGATGTTGTTGTCGTCGTGGCTTGTGGTTGCACCTCCATCTCTACAAACCTCAATTCTCTTTATGTTGAGGCATTGCGGGAGCACCTACGATTTTGAGAAGGTATGTCCTCATATTTTCCTTCGTCGGTCGCTCCAAGAACAAAAACCTCCCCCTGCTACGGTCAGTGATGCATCCGACTCCTCTACCGTCTCCACAACTAGCAGCAACCCCATCGTAGTCATTGAGCGAGATTACTCACCCACCCCCTCCAATAGCCGTGGGTCATATGCTCCCGCGTTTGATTTTGAGATCTACCCCTGCTGCTTCTGGATGCTATTTCCTCAAGATCAAGACTCAAAACACCTTTCATTTTTTGACCCTACTCTCCTCCTATTGGAATCCATCAATAGAGTCTAACGTAGTACTCTGTAGCCTTTTCTACGGTGACAGGTTAGACCTCAAACCTTAATCGCCTTTTAAATTCTAATGAACTGTTTCATAATATTTATATTTATCCTCACCAAAGTCAAATGCTATTTTAAAGACTAGTTAGGCCCGAATCCAAAGTCATATCATTAAATCTCGTGAAGTAGTTAGGGGTTTTGATGAGTTGATAGGAGATACGAAATAGAATTGAGAATGTGATGCTAAAAGAAACATGATACGATGTGATATTTAAGGATGAGAGGTTTTCTCCACTTTCGGTGGAGCTTGATCAATTCTAAAATGTTTGTTTGTCAAAGAGTCGGTGGGAATCGGCACGTGTCGGTGCTCCTGCTTCTCGCTCATCATTTCCTTCTTCTCTTATTACACTTTTTTTTAATATATTTTTCTTTTGTCCGGTGGCCTAATCGCCGGACACGTGGACTCAACTCCTTCATGGCGGGTCCTGCTCTAAATATCTACGCTCTTGAGGAAATGATTGATTATTCTTGCAACCTATGAGAAGCTTCATTCAAGATGTTTTTTCTTCTTTTTTGTGGTTTATGATTAGACCATCCACAACGCTAGCCGATTAGCTGGTGTTGTGGTGCTGGCGGTGAGTCAGCGTCGGCGGGGAGCTGGTGTAACGCCCCAAATCCGGTTTGACCAGAAATGAGACGTTACCTTTGAAAATAATTTAAAACTCA
>JAYMTN010003028.1:0-10350 GCA_036897425.1 Erodium trifolium
TTAGGCATACCTTGAGCAACCGTAGTCAGTTTCGACATAGTTTAGTTTTAGCTTGCCTATATGGCGCCCCATCCAATACCGTCAGGGACGATTATATTATGAAAATAATAGCGAACAATTATGTTCTTAGTCTGTTCTTCGTAGTCATGGATTTTTTCTTTGATGCACTCAGATGTACTTAAAGTCTAAATTAATGAAATCGCACATTTTAGTCAAAAAAAATTTTATCACACAACCATATCTAAATTTACACTTGTTATAGAAATTATACAGAAAATCACAAAACAATAAACAAGGCTTTACATAAAAAAAATATCAACAACTCTACAAAAATAAAATTAACATCAAGTATGGTACGAAATCAAACCAAAAATCCGTACAAGATTTGCTTGTCAGGCACCAGATCTACCAGCCATGGCACGACCATGCTCCGTCGTGGCCATAGAAGAAGGCTTGGACGTCGGTACCAGGTGATGAGCGTAAGTTTTACCTACATAATTTGACTATTCTTCCCTATATTCTTACCTGTTTGTGGCTCTTTTTATATTTTTAGCATTTATTAATAATTTCTCTTAAATCCCTTGATTATCGATATTTTTTGGTGTTGTATAATATATTTAATATTGGTTTAATCTTGTGGGCCTCAAAAAATTAAAAATATTGGCTAAAGAACGAGTTCAAACCAAACGAGAACCAGCAAAATAGTGAAAAGTATTATAGTGGGAAATTGCTTACCAGAGAGCGACACGTGGGAAGAAGTCCCTCCAACTGCTAGCCTCCACGCGTGTCCTCTTCTACTTGCACCACATGTCCCTCTAAAAAGCATCAGATGTGCATACTTGAGCTAGTAGATCGCCACTTGTCATCCTCCCATTGGTCGATCCTCCCAAGTGCACCGGAAGCTTGCACGCATGCCATCACCGAATCATTTTCGTCAATTCCTCCCTCAAATTCATATTTTTAGGGACATTGCATACTTTAGATAAGATTTTTTGTAGAGAATTATTTTTCAGCAATATAGTTTGTTTTCTCTACTTCTATTTGCTTCATCTTTAATTTAGGAGCAAGATCTGCCATTTAAGAGCATACTTTTGAAGATCCTAGGAGGATTAAAGCACACATGAAGTCACCTACCATCTCCAACTCTCCAAAGCTTCAACACATGAAAACGAAAAAGATGGAAATGGATGGATGCTTCATGGATGCTTGAATCCACCTAGATCTTTTCCCAAAAATAAAGATGAAGTAAAGAAAATTAAAGAGGAAAAAAATACATTCCATAAAAAAATTGTTATTTACAAAAATCTGATATAAAATTTATGCTCTAGATTGCAACAGTCGATGATGATAAATAGGTTGGAGGAGGGTTGCCATATCGATCCAGTGTGTGCAAATATGGAGGGGCTAGGTGCAACTAATGAATCATCCATTAGGGGGAGAACATGTGGAGGTTAAAGAGCCAATAAGAGAGATCCACCCTATAGTAAACAAGTGGCAAAATCTGGTACCATCTCTCTACTTTAATACTTTTCTCTATTTTGCTCATTCACGCTTCGTTTGTGCTCCGATCACCCTCGTTTTTGTGCCAATATTTTTTTTCGAGGCATACAAAACGAGACCATTGATTAATATGTGTGGAACATTTGATAAACATCGATATCGAACGGGAATTTAAGCAATTATTAATAAATATAAAAAGGAGACACAAACAAGGTAAAAATATAGAGAAAAAAAGTCAAATTAAGCATATCAAATTTACACTCATCACCAGGTATGAGATATGCTTGTCTGACACCAAATCTTCCATCCACGACACAACCATGCTTCACCGTGTCAAGTGAAGACGTCTAGGATACCTGAAATCGTCCTCAGGCAGGGCTAGTACGACGGAGATTCATGACGGTAGAGGCGATCTTGATCAAGATCAGGCAGAGGGCGCGACAACCTCTTGGGCGTGCCTAGTTCGTGCGCCGGTGAGACAAGCAACAACCAACGCAATGACAACTCTATAGCTACGTCTTCTCCAACAACTCTGCAATGATGTCTCCTCTAGAGGCTTTGCAACCCCGTCCTCTCCACATGCATCATTTGTCCACGGCGGATGGGAGAGGTGACGTCAATTACCCTCTCGCTACTGGGGCAACGACGACACCGGTTAGGGAAAGGCGACAATTGAAAGTGGGAAATAACGTATGAGAGAGAGAGAGAGCTTAGGATTAGTGAAAAGGAATTTGTAAAATTACATCCATGTTCTTCAATAGAGTAAAATTACATAAAAGAAAATAAAATTCTTGTTAATTACGATTGTATGCAACTGACATCATAGTCATTGGATCAATTGGATTCGATGGCCCAAAATTAGTTGATAGGTAACAACATAAGGTATTGGCATCTCTGTCTATTATTATCTGAAACATTATATATTACATTATGAAACACCTTCATTTACAACGTCCTATTATAGACACTTACCATATACTTTAAACATCAGTGACAACTCAGATGATGGTAGTAACTGTAGGATTATGTGTTTCACAAACAAGCGGAAAATTTAAAAAATTGCTCGTAATCTAATTTAAATCCTAGAATTCATTTATCAAGTATTAAATTGTACTCGTATTTAAAGAGATTACCTCGTTGTAAAACAACAAATGGTTCGAGACTGGGACCTTTGGGTTCTGGAGAAGATATGTCGAGGCACCCAAGCGTTTTCCTTTAACAGTATCCATAAAGGCAAGCGATTCCACCACCGAAGCTATGCTAGAAGCTCTTGAACACTCTTGTTCGTTCTTTGATCTTTGACGTGACCGAAAATTGCAGCAATAATGCTTATAATATTTACCCCCTATGGTGCCTTATTTATAGATTTGATTTCCTAAAAGAGTGGACAAAACTTTAGGTAGTTTTTTGTTTATGGACAATACTTTAGTGTACTTTTTTAAAATTACCCCTTGAATATTACATTAATCAAATCCAAATATGAGCTGAACGTTGAGAGAGAGAAAAAGGAAGGTCAAGAGAAAAGAGGTGACTCATTGGCAAATGATTTATTTTTTTACATGTTAACTTGTTTATTTAATGTTTTTATCTTCTAATGAAAATATAGTTTGAGGAAAATTAGACCTAACTATTAGTTTCATTGGAAGATATTTTAACTTCAAAATTTTCACTTTACTATATAATGGAGTACTGTGATAGACAACTTTTGAAAAGTTCGGATATTGCGCAAACAAAATTATAGGTAGGTGTAACTAGGTGGAAAATGGATATAGAAGGTGTGATTAACCTTATAGCTTGTTATTTCTAAAAATGTAGACAACATTTGTTGATTTTTTTACGGTGATGTGAAAAATGACTATAATTGTGTTAAAGTGTGTGTCACACATTGGATGTGCATGAACGAATTGACAATTTGATAAATATATTTATGCATCCACCCATCAACTTGAACTTTTGGGTTGGATTGAGCTTTGGTTTGGGCTTGTGAGTCTACCCTGGTGTGCAAGATCCTCCTTTTGGTGCCTTAGTGAATAACACGTGCAAGACCCTCACGTGAGGGGGAATGTTAAAGTGTGAGTCCTTCATTAAAATTGTATGGACGAATTGGCCACTTAATAAACATACCACCCATCAGCTTGAGCTTTTAAGTTGGATTGTGCTTTAACAAATTGCAACATAAGCTATTTAAAATTGAAAAATAAGAATTGAGTCAAAGAGTCTGTTTTTTAGCCTCTAGGGTTTTTCCGTCGCGACAATCATCTACCTACCTTCACCGGAGACGACGATCAGATCTTCCGACTCCACCAGCGATACTAACGCCCTTTGGCCGTGGATCCTTATTGATGACCTATTCCTCCTCGATTCATTTTTTTATGCGCGACAGGTACGTAGTACATCCGAACCTTTGTTCTCCTTTATTCTGTGTTATTTATTTCTTGGTCCGTGTGTATTCTGTTGGTTGTGTCGCTGCAATTCGACCCGGCATGGCCTCCATTATGGCTTGGAATTATCGAGGATTAAGCTTAGATCATAACAGACGACAGTTAAAGGAGCTGGTGGGTCGTCTATGTCCGGACTTAGTGTTTTTTACTGAAACGTACCACGTCGAGGCCAGGAATTCTCGATCACGCTTGGCGATTCTTCGTCGTAATTTGAGTTTTCATGGGGAACGGGCTTAACAGGCACCCGTAACAAGGGAGGGATTATGGTCCTCTAGTCTACTCGATGTAGGGTTGTGGTAACAGACGAACACTAGACGCACATTGATGCAAAAGTTTGGGTGAAATATTAGCGGGTTTTCCTATTTAAAGGTATATACAGGGAACCGGAAACAGAACATTGTCACCTCACGTGGAATCTCTTCCGACGACTTGCACGAATTCAGGCCTCATCTGATTGGATCCTCATGGGGGACTTTAATGGAATTCTAAGTCCAGATGAGAAACATGGAGGATGGATGTACCCTATAGGATTGATTTACGCTTTCCAAAATGTAATCACGGATATTGGACAAGAAGATGTGCCTTTGAATGGCTATCAACTTTTTTGGACAAAAGGAAAGGACCCCCAAACTCGACTGGAGGTACGGTTAGACAGGGCATTCATGTCCCATAATGCCCGTGCAAGATTACGGCAGGCACCCCTCCCGAATATGGGGTATATCACTTTTTATCATATGCCTATCTTGCTTAAAATTCAGACGGATGAAATGAGACAAGCGGAACGACAATTTCGCTTTGAAAATAGTTGGATTGAACACCCTGAATGTGGTCTTCTTATCCAAAATGAATGGGTCTAGCCGGGAAATTGCCACATCAAGCATCATATAGCCAACATCGGATCTTCTTTGGAGACCTTGGGATAGACAATATTCAGGGAAAACATTAATCTGATAAGGAAGTATCAACGGCAGCTCCGCAATCTGAATGGAAGAAGGGATCGCCAGGGAATACGACACAGACTGGCCATCCAGAAACTTAATAATCAGGCCCTAGCTAAATATAAGACTTTTTGGAGACAAAGAGCCAAACAACACTGACTTGTGTAAGGAGACCGAAACACGAAATATTTTCAGAGGTCAGCCACGAAGAGACAATGTAGGAACAAGATTCGGGTACTGAAAACTGATAATGGAGATGAGGTAACATGGGAAACCGGTATGCAAGACCTGTTATTGACATATTTCAAGCAAATCTTCACAGCGGGCCCATATATAATAGTTGATATTCTTATGCAAATCCCATTCCTAATATCAGATGATCAAAATAAGATCCTTACTAGGATAGTAATGGATGAGGAGGTATGCACGACGGTTTTCCGAATGGGTCCAACAAAATCCCCAGGACTGGATTTGCTAAATCCGATGTTCTTTCAGCATTATTGGGACACCTTGAGAGATGAGGCAATTGAGTTCGTCCGAGTGGCAGTTAAGACGGGTCGTATAGATCGGGATGTCAACAACACGACTATGATCCTGATCCCCGAAACTCAGACAGCCCAGATAGTTACAGACCTTCGTCCAATCACACTATGTAATGTTATCTTCAGGATACTCTCCAAGGTTCTAGCCAGCCGTTTGAAACCACTGTTAGATCCGATCATTTTCACCAATCAAGGAGCATTTGTGCCGGGAAGAGCAATTCAGGATGACATCTTCATCTCCTACGAGATTATTCATGCCCTACGCCGACAAACTCAGGGCCACAATGGTTTCATGGCACTCAAACTCGACATGAGTAAGGACTATGATCGGGTTGAGTGGTCATTCATTTTGGCAATGATGGGGGCTTTTGGGTTCAGACCCCATCGGAGATCACTCGTGCTTGCTTGTATGCAATCTATACAGTACCACGATCAGCTCGGGGGGGACGTACATCTCCTTTCGCAGCAAGACGGGCATTAGATAAGGAGATCCTCTCTCTCCATATTTATTCCTCTTTTTATATGGAGGGATCGCCCCGTATGTTACGGAAAGAGAAGGTAACCTTCACGGGGTGTCAGTAGCTAGGGGAGCACCGGTCGTATCTCATATCTTCTTTGCAGATGATTGTTATATTTTCTGCATAGCCAAACGAAAAGAAGCCGAACATTTTCATAACATACTCACTTCTTTCGGGGACATTTAGTCAAAGTCATCTATATTTTTTAGTACGAATAGCCCACAATCATATCGCCTTATGTGTTGTACAACCCTGGGGATAGAAGAAATCTCACAAACCTCTAGGTATCTGGGTGTACCTAATATGCTTGGGAGAAAGCGGGGACAGAGTCTCCAATATATATATGACCGACTCATTACAAAGATAGGGTCGTGGGATGTTCAGATTATATCGGCAAGGGGTAAGGAAGTGATGGTTCGATCAGTTTTTCAAGCTCTCCCCATATATACAATGAGCGTCTTTCTTCTGCCATAGGGATCGGTGAATCAGATTCATATCGCTTTGGCACGATATTGGTGGCCGGGAACTCCCAGAGCTACGAAACCGATTATTTGGCCAGACTGGGCAAATTGTGCAGGTCAATGGAGGAGGGGGCATGTCATTCTGACATATGCGCGACATGAATCCCGCCTTACTCGCTAAAATGGGGTGGAAATTCTTCACGGAGCCGAATAGTCTAGTCACTCGAATTTTCATAGCTCGGTATTACCCAACTAGGGATTTCCTTATAGGAGATGGAGGTCGAAATCCGAGCCAACTATAGACGGGAGTAAGGGCCACCCAATCTTTATTCTGTCAAGGTTTGCGACGGGATATTAGGGACGACCGTACTACTATGGTGGAGGGTATCTCGTGGTTAATGGGTAATGCTCCAATTATACCACTTTACACGGTAGGGAAAACATGAATGATGGTCTCTGATCTTACAACAAGCCAAGGAGAAGCTTGGGACATCTTGAAACTAAACCACAATTTCCACACGGGGATCGTGAGTGAGATTCCGCAAGTCCCGGCCTCGAAGCCTTTCTACTGTGTCAAATGGTATTGGACCCACAATTCGAGAGGCATTTATACATGCAAGGAGGGCTATCGATCATTGTCTCGTGCGAACGGGTGGTGGAACCACACGGGAGGTGTCACGGTTTGGACAAGTATGTGGGATCTTGACATCCTACCTCGAATCAAGATATTTTTATGGTGGGCTCTCTCAGGCACTCTTTAGGTAGAAACCAACCTCCGGACGAAACACTGTTTCAATTCCGGAGGTCTACCCGATTTGTCAGTCTGATCATGAAACCACTTCACACCTCCTTCTACATTGTAACTTCGCAAAGGAAGTCTGGGAAAAAAACCCAATTACGGGTCCTTATCCTCCCACACTACTCTTTGGAAACGTGGCTGACATTTGTAATGGAAATCCAGGATATGCCTACTAAAAGCCGGATAGCGATGATATTTTGAGAAATAAGGAAAGCTCGGAATGGGGTAGTATGGGAAAAAGTACACCAAGCACAAGAGGATGTGGTTGCTGTGGTTTGTAGTCATCTACACAGTTGGACAAAGGCTCATACTAGGGTCGCCCGAGCCACCAATAGACCACAAGCGAGAAGGATTATGTGGCATTCGCCACCGCAGCCCTGGGTAACTGTAAATATGGATATGGCTACCTTTGCTGACACGAACCAAATGGGCTGGGGTTGGCTTTGCAGCTATGATCGAGCGTGTGTTGTGCACGGTCGAAACGGCACATTAAATGGAAATCTGGGCGCCGAGTATGCAGAAACTATGGTTATTCTAAACGCCCTCAGTGGATTCGAGCTCATTGAGGAGTAAAACTCGAGTATATTGTTAGGACAACAAACGGGGCAGCCCACTGGTTAGCTCGGAACGCCCATTATGTGCCTGTCCATATGTGGTCCGGTCTCAATATACCAGGTGCTCTTCTTTATATTATGAGACAATTCAAATAATAAAAATACAAACTATGTTTGAAAAAAATTGAAAAATAAAACATTACTTTCATATCAAATAAAGGTCAGAACAACGATTAACCTAAATTTATGTGGTTTTAGATTTATATCTACAAAATGGCTCGTCATTTATACACTCAGTTAGCCACGTTACTTGTACAGAAAGTTTGAAGGGAACAAAAACAAGGAGGAAGGCATATTCAAAAGAAATGGAAAGCTTTGTGAGAGAATGGGTCCATGCACATCGAATCAAAGGCCCCGGAGCTCTTGCAAAGGATACCAGTTACCGACATCGAGCCTTACAGACCACCACGTTTTCTATGCTTGCAACCAAAGAAAAGAAACAACATAAATACCAAATTACGTAGTTTTCAGTTTCATACCAACAAAAGCAGCACAATTAACCCTGCTAAAGCTGCATAAGTAGATGCCTATTTCTACTTCAATGATCAAATTTTATAAACATTGTTGATCGTTTATTGATTAGCTTTCTTAAAATCAATTATCAATAATTTACAATATCAAGATGTTGTGTTCGCGATGTGAAGATCAAATTAATGTAACTCAACTTACATTGTGTTGACCTGTTAATGTTGTTGGGTACTAAATTATGGAGAAGGAGTGGGTGAAATATACTTGAAGGGCAAGGGAAGCAAAAGCGTCCCCACAATATGAGCAGAGCACTCATGCATATAGCCTGTGCCATTATTAGACGCACCACTACGTATGTATACATATATGATTGGTTCGGTCTCCAAAACTAACTCCAATTTAGAATGACCAAATTGTGGAGTGATGCGATGTGTCACTCGATTTCTATTATAATAATGTATCAATCTCGAAGTGGAATGCATCCTTGAAAGCAAACCAATATGAATTGAAAGACAAATATGTCTTCTTGCTTTGGAAAACTATTGATGGTATGTTGGTGTTGGAGTGTCGTAGGACCCATTCAACCGTGATAAATATATACAATATATGGACACTAGTGTTTTTTCCTTTCTTTCTTTTAAAAACAAATATGGTGAATCATTTTGAATTTTTTTTGAGGAAAAGAGGATTGTTGGATTTTATATATCATTCGGTGAAGACATACAAACGGTCCTTCACAACTTACAACTGTTGACCGCACAAGCAAACGATAAATACTACAGACTCTAGACAAGCTAGCCCATAATTTTACTGACCCCTAATCAAAACCCGCAACGCAACAAAATGCATCCAGAACGTGCAACCATACCGTGCACGCAAAAATGCAACAAAGTGCACACCATAAGTGCCACATAACGGGCACACCAAATTACAACCGGTCCACACCAACGTGCAACCGATGCACACCAATCTACAACCACTACTGCTGAAAGGGTCTTCACAGACGCATCTGATCCGTAGCGTAGGTTAGCTTATCCGTCGGCAAGGTTCTTGGCCAACGGATCTATCCGTCGGCCAAGATCCCAGGTCTCGTCGGTGAACTATTTGGAAGACGGATAAAAGTTTCCGTCGGTGAGATGGACATCCTCAGGCACAGATCTCATCCGTTGGAAAAGTATGTAACTATGCCTACGGATGCCATCCGTAGGTAAAGTAAAAAACTTTACCGACAGATGTATCCATGGGTAAAGTTTTGACGTGTTCCGACGGATGGTATCCGTAGGTGAGGTTCTTGACTTTTCCTACGGATACCTTAGCTACGGATATCATCCGTATGTAAGGTTTTTACTTTTCCTACGGATACCTTAGCTACGGATGTATCCGTTGGTAAAGTTTGCAAGCTTACCAACGGATGTTATCCGTAGGTAAAGTTGTAAACTTTACCAACGAATATAATTCATTGTATCTGTCGGCCAAAAGACAACCAAAACAAAAAAAAAAATTGAATATGTTGCACCCAATCGTGCATATACCCTATTCTGGGTCTGGTACCAGTGCAAACATGTAAACCTGTATAATTGAATCGAAATTTTGCATCCATAACCTGTTTCAACATACATCGTCCAAAGTCAAAGATAATTGTTTACACAAACATATTTAACCGTTTCAGATAATAAATAAAGTTGGGGGGAAATGTTACTAATGGGTGTTTGTAGCTGGTGGTGGTGAAGAGAGTAGGTCAGAAGTCGGTTGAACTGCAGAGAGTGGGGCTGATGACGGTGCTGAAGACGGGGTCGTTGTGGAAGGGACGTCAGCTTGCTGGGACGTAACCGTAGCCATCATTTGCTGAAGCTTAGCATCCACCTCCTTGCGCTACTCTTCCATCAGTTTGCGCTGCTCGTCACTCATCAATTGGCGCTGCTCCTCCAAATGTTGCACGAACACGACCTCTTGCTGAACAATGCGAGACCTCAACTCTTCTAGCTCCTTAGAGGATCTTCAAGACCTCGCACTGGAGCACTGACCGTCGTGCTTATCCCTCATGGTTGGGATGATCACAGCCTTCTCAA
>JAYMTN010003029.1:0-10350 GCA_036897425.1 Erodium trifolium
AGAGTCTGGTGTCTTTACTATTTGTGACGTACTGTGTTGATTCTTAGACTTTTATTGTTTTTACTGAGCGTATGACTCAGCGTGTTGGAATATTTGACGGTTTATGTTATTAACTATTTGGACCTAAACTGCTTTTAAATTACTTTTGTTAAATGGTTGCTTCTTTTTCCGCACTTTTACTAAGTCACGTTTCGAGTCCGGTCAATATCAGATTTGGGGCGTGACAGATACCCCACGCTGAATCCGGTCGGGCCACGTCGCGTCCACGAGGGACGCCGAAAGATCAAAGGCTGAGGGATGAGGAGGTTTAGGTTCTACAAGCGGAGGTGTCACAACCTCCTCTGGAGAAATAGGAGACCCAGGACAGCCGGTGCTGGGAAGTCTCGGGAAAGCCGGAATCAGATCACTTTATTTCTGTCTGCTTTATGAGTTTTATCGTTTTAGTTTGACTTGTTTTGTTTCATTTGGTTGTTGGACTTTTTATTTCATGTCTTGTACCTTTGAAATGCTGGTAAGGGTATGTCTTGAGGTAGTTTATGCGATCCAAAACAAACTGTTTCTACGGGTTCATGAGCGTCGGATTGGCTACGGGCAACCAGGACATATATCTGGAACCCAGGACTTTTACGCCCTACTTAGTATGGTTTACCTTTCAAAGTAATGCACTTCCCCAATTTACTTTTTCAAAAAAGATGGTTTCATATATTGAATTTTTGGATTAATCAAAAGAAGAAAATATATTTTGAAAATAAATACTTAAATAAGGAGAGTAATTAATTTATTTAATTTATAATAGGCAGAACAGAAGAAGATGGAGAAAGTCAAATTAACGAAGAATGTAAAATAATGGACTGAGAATCTGACAGAACATGGTTTGAAATCATTAAAATACGAAATAGGAGTCGTAAACGAATCCGACAACATTAAATATACTCGCCTGTTGACTTTCATATACGATCCGTTCCTTCACGTCACCCATGCATGCACTGTTCCACTCCCATAATAATATTCATAAATAATAATCTAGCTACTGCAAATTATTTATTCGCCATAATCTTATACCTTCCAACATTAATCAATCACATGTAATCACGAATCTGACGACTTTGGCTAATTATCTCCATCCATATATATATCCAATCCAACTGCATGCAGAGACGGAGATGGTTCAAGATTATCTGACTAATTAACATACGGTAGTTAGGAAAATGGTGGCTGAACTGATAGATTAGTGACCAATTTTAATTAATCACTGGTTTATTTTTCTATATAATATTATTTTAAGTTTTGGTTCTATTTGAAAAAGATGATTTCTTACTAATATCCAAAATTCGCGGCTTGCGATTCTCGAGGTTTGGAATCTTTGGGTCAATCTGCCATTCATCAGAAATATGATTATTTAAATTTTACTCAAAAACATCTTCGTCACCCCTTACAACAGCCACGATGAAACACGTGTCTTCAAACATACACCTAAGACAATATTATTGGTTCATGACTTCATATTATTTTCTTTTATTTATGAGCCTTAAATCCAGGTACGTGAATGGAATAAAGACAGTAATGGCATAAACGTAATTGTTTGTTGGAGTTGTTCTAGAAGCAACAGCTAAGCAAGAAGTTCAAGGCTTGTATGATTACAATGTACACGAACATGCAAGAAGCTAGAGATTGATGATTGGACGACGTAGCGTATGCGTATGGAAAAGATTTAGTATTTTTACGTTGTTTTCGTCAAACATCGTCAATAATGCATTATTCCATACTTCTCCTTATTATATTATTTAACGTCGTCTTTTGAAAAATATGTGTGTGTGAAGGGTGGGTTAATTAGAATAATTAGGTTCTGATGCAGTCTAAAGTTGTAAGAGACTAGGTAAGTTTTTGACTCGTCGTCGATTTGTTTAATTAAATACCAAACAGTAATTAATCACACTGTCTGTCATTAATCAACCTTTAATTACTGGTCCAAGGGTTGAACAACCTCATTTTCACTCTTTATTCCTACACCAACAATCTTTTTCAGTTGTTGCGTCATTAACACGTATAAAACGACATTTTATGATTTAAAACTGTTCAATAGCATACTTTTACGATAAATTACAAATCTTCTGTAACCCAAGGAGGAACTCACTATATTTGAATTTTTGAATTATCAAACTTGTTTTGTTGTATACCGGAATATATATATGATAGTACTAATACTTTTCAAGATCTGATTTAATGTCAACTTTTGCAACTTCCGATAATTGCCTTTACGGTTGTAAACTTCTTGTTGATTTCGGAAAGAAAGGTTGGTTTTGGTGCCTAGGCTGAACAAAGAATTGAAGATATAATTGTTCAAGGTCTTCTAAACATTTTTTCTTCTTTAATGATAATGTTAAGAATATATTTATAATAGGGCTTCAACTATCAGCTTAAGCTTTTAGTTGAGTTGGTCTTTTAATATGGTATCAGAGTTTTGTACCTCACGGCCACGAGTTCAAACCACATTTTTTTTTACAAAAAGTATTAATTTCATCTCAATTTATCTATCTTCTCAATGAGCTCATATCCTCTTCCAAATCATCCACCCCCAAACTCGTAAACGAGTTTGTTCGTGAGAACACGTTGAGTTGTTTCTCTAATAAATAACAAAACATTAAAATGAGATATTAATTTCAGTGGTTGAAGTGACGCCAACCTTGAGTGGCATAAGGAGCAGTTGCTATCATCCAAAAACAAAGCCTAAACGGGTAGGGGAGAGGGATGGGGTTATAATGTATTCTATTCACTGGTTTTTGCAATAACAAGGTAGGTATTTTATTTTGTGGTTTCCGTGGCGACTAGAGATTAGTGTTCGGTTTCGCGGTGGCTAAGAAATTAGTGTTTCATCTCGTAATTTTTGCGACAAGTAGGGTTTTAGTGCTCTTCATCGGAGTTTTCGCGAAGACTAAAGATTTGGTGCTCCGTTCTGTTGATTTCATGGCACTATTCGTATCTCTTTTGATTGTTAGGGTTTAGGCGGCTTCAGACAAGTCACCAACTAACACTGAGTACCAGATCGTGTAACTCAAAGTGTGTGGGATTCGAGCAGTATCTACCCATTTGTCATCTGTCACAATCTAGTCTGGTTCGATCACTCGTCGATACCTTGCTCTCCTCATGATATTCACACGTTACAGAACCATAGTGAAAGGTCAAGGCCCCTACTCGAAAAGGCTTGAAGGAAATTCTAAAGGAATACAACGGTTGGATCGTGTCACCTCTTCGGAGGACGTGAAAATTGGACAAGCATTTCTTTCAATAACGAATCATATAGATGGCATAGAGTGGAATTAAACACGTGTATTTGGTTTAGATTTGGTTATAGTTCAGTGTTCTCGAAATACTTGTATCTGAGATCTCAAATCAGTTAGTGATCCAGTACCCTATAATGTATGTAAGAGCATCCATAGCATTTGGAGATCACGATTCCGATTCATTATTTAGTGAATCGCGAACTATAAACCGTATGCTATATTATTTTCGTTGATGTATAAACACTTTTTATTCTTGTTACCTGGAGTGATTTTGGTTGTATTATATACTGCGCTAAATAATCTACATAATAAGGTTTGTTTTACAGATTGTGTTTTTTTTTTCTTGAGGGAGTTTTACGGATTATGTTAGTTTACAACTTATAAATATGGTTATTCTGGATTCTTTCGAACTTTCTAAAATCCTACACGTACGGTAAAATGTCTCTCGAAGATTCAAATGTTCAGGTTTTAGTTCAACCCATCGATGCAATCGTTCCCAGCCAAACAATTCTAAGATAGTCCAACAAAACTCTTTTCATTACAGGAATATCCAATTATATACGTCCCGAATACAAAATAATAAAAAAAAAATTGAATTTCAGATCCGCCCCCAAAGAATCAAATAATTTCTCAAATGACCATAAGCTGAGAGTAACCCATCTGCGGGTGAGGAGATAACGGTGACATTAGCGGCAGACTGAGCATCTCGTTCACGTTACAGTCCCAAAATCCTTTCCACGTTGACGGCGTTAAGGGACCGCAGTCCTTATCCGTCGTCGTTTCATTCGACTCTTGCTGCAATTTCTCCTTCTTCACCGGCACTGCTTCCGCCTCTGCTTCCACCTCCCTGCGCCGCTTCTTGCACTCGGCGGCGATCGGCTCGGCCTTCCCGGCTTCGAGCGGGAAGTTGAGGATCGCTTTCGAGCCGCGAAGCTTGAAGGCGGCCCGGTCGTAGGCTTTGGCGGCTTCGAGGGCGGTGTCGAAAGTTCCGAGCCAGACGCGGGTCCCGCGGCGGTTCGGGTCGCGGATCTCCGCCGCGAATTTTCCCCATGGGCGTTGTCGCACACCTCTGTAGTGCCTCTTTTGTTGTTCCCCAATATTTGAGCTTTTCTGTACGGTCTGTGATGGGTTCGATTCGGGTTTCGGGTTGGCGAATTGTACCCACTGGGCCTTGTTCGGGACTGCGATCTTCAACTCTGGCCTCCGATTTGACTGCGGGCTCGATTGGGCAGTGATTTGAGGTTTGGATTCGAACTCGAAAGTGTCTGGTTTAGGGGTGGAGAGGTCGATGATCGGAGGCTTGGTCTCGAATTGGAAGAAAATATCATCGGATTTGTATTGGTGGGAAGCGTCTGGGGCGGCGAGGAAGTAGTCAAACATGGAGGTGGAAGGTTGGGAGCAGAGAGACTCGGACAGGGACTCGGTCGAAGCCTCGGGGATCCACTGGTTGGAGTTGGAGGATCCAAAGAAGGGGACGGGTGAGAACTCGCCGAGAAGGTGGAACTTGATGAACTCTAGAGCTGAAACTTCGTTCTCGTAAGCCATTGATTGAAAGTGAATGGATTGAGAAGTGAAGGAGAAAGTTATGAAATTGAAGGAAGATAAAAGAGAGGGTGTGTTTTGAATTTAGAGATTGAGCGGTTGAGAGTGGAAATGAAAGAGTGGAGGAATGGTTTATATATACAGTGAGGAGGGAGGAGCCTTGGGAGGCGACTTTCGTGTCAAGGTTCCTGGATGTTGACTAACGGAGCATCCCGTTCCCACGGAACAGTAGATGTTGACTAACTTCGAGTTCGAGGGGTTGGATTTGCTTATCCAACTGTGGGCAGTGGCTTGGTTGTAATACTTGAACTTTATCTCAAATGTAATAAAAGACAAAGGAATAGCTTATCCTAAAAAGTTGGGCCCAATGAGTATTCTTCCTAACAACACCGCCGTTCTTTGGGCTTTGTCCTCGCCGGCCACCTCACCCTTGTGGAGGTCGTTGGTTTTTTTCCGCCTCCTTTTTGCTTGTCTTGTCCGTCTTGTGGTGTTTGCCTGGCCCTTGTGGCTTCGTCACAACCCCAATGTCGTCCGCCGGAGTTTCTTTTTTTTTCGATGAGTCTCTCCTTTTAAATCTCTTCTCCGGCCATCCCCTGTCTTGTCCGGTAGACCTCTCTCCTCTCCCTCTGAACCCATACTTCTCTCTGGCTCCGATTATGCCTCGACTAGGGGGTGGCCTTCCAGCCCCGACCCTCACAATCCCTACCCGGCCAACCAAACCCATTGCCCTCCCCTCTCTTGGTCATCCCTAAACTACATGTTTCTTGTCTCAATGGACTCCTGTGTTTGGCCGAAGTCCTCTTTCCAGAACACTTGGGGGCTGGATTTCGCCAATTTCGACCTACCCCGTGCGGTGGAACCCTCCTCATCGCTGGAATCGTTCCCCCATCGCTGGATTTAATCCCTCACACCGTATCTCTGACTCCTTTAAAACTCTTAGTGACCATATTAAGCTGGGATTGGGCAAATCTCGATCGGTCCATGTTCAGCAAGGGGCAGACCTATCTAGGGAAGAATGAACCCATGCTGCTACAGGCCCCGCCGGTGAAAGAACTTGCAGGGGAAATAGATCCCAAAACAAAGACTTTGTGGCCAGCGCAGATCTCGCTGGGGAAGAAAAAACCACAAGTGATACAGGTATTATCGGAATCGATTGTGCCGTTTGAGCTTTCCATGCAGCATGACTTCGACACCCCATCTCCTCTGCGTTTGGCCGGAGACCGAGTCCTCAACCCGTGCTTCGGCAGCGTGGGATTGGTACTAAAAGGGCCGAGATTTGGGCCTTCCCTGGTCGGCCCCCGATGAACAGCCCCTCTGAAAATTATGATTCAGATCTCACCTCTCATCCACAAAACCCACAACATCCATCCCCTTCATGTCCTGAAATTGCATTAGTTTTCCTGATCTATTCCACCGACTTCTGTTTGTTGCCTTTGAATTTAATCGTCTCCACCGACCGCCGTCATCACCGTTAGGCAAGGGACATCACAACTCATCGTTGTCTGCCCCTTAGAATCGACGATGAACCTGATCCTCTAGGGACGGGGCCCAATGGGGACTGGATACCATTGGGCCCAAAAATAGGTGAATCCTCTCGTTGGACCAACCATCTGATGACCCTATCTGAAAGGGTCACGTTCTGTGGGGTGAGGATGTATATCCAACCGCGAGTCAAGACAACCACCCGATAGGGTATCTACCTCCTGGCCTCGAGCCCCCCAACATCGACGAGGATCTTGACCTGGACCCTAGGGATACTGGGCCCATTGGGGAAAGATAACCCATTGGGCCCAGAATCAAACGGGTCTTTCCGTCTGCTCCTACGACCCAACGCAACCTCCGGAATACTCGGACTCGTCTTATAGCTCATATATTTCGTGTTTGGATGTATCTGCTCTGTTTTGTGGAGTACTTGTATTTCTTAGTCATGAGTGCCGGAGTACCTGCCTGTTTTGTAAGCAAGGACATCTGATTTTATCCCTGATTTGTTTCGGGTTAGCCCTTGATGATGGGTATTGTAATTTTCTACTTGAGTTAATGAATACCTACCGTTTAACAACAACAAAAAGTCTTGTGCCCCTACCTCCCTAGAGTGCTCTCTGCACTCTGTGGTTTAGGTCTCGATTTCTATATCGCTCGTCTTCTCCAGTCCTTCTCCGATCGTTTCTCTCCATCTCCTCCAGTTACCGATTTTCTTTCCCCTGTTGATCTTCTCCATATTCTCCATGAAAAGAATTCTGTCAGCTCGATCATTATAGACAAAACAAATAGAATGTAATGGATACGAATATTATCGTTTTTTATGCGTTTAATTTGCTCAAACATAGGGTGGGATGAAAGCTTAACGTAACTTACCTTTGAAAGATTAATTGACACAGCTCCTATTCTAGGTTATGGAATCAGTTACAAATCAAAGCAATCAATTTTGATGATTAATTAACAAAATAATATATCGAATTGCTTAATTAGAGTTTGATTTTGATGGTTGCTATTTTAAGGAGCTGATTTGATTAGACGAGGTTCAAGATTGGTTGCTAATAAAAACATTCACGTTCGGGTTATACAGTATTTTTATAGCATAATATAACATGATCGCATGAAACTGAGTAAATTAATACTCTTGTTGTCCTGAGGAGATGTATGAGTTTCAAGTCTTAAAGATAGAGCCAAGGCCTGGATTCGGTCAGACCTGTGTTTATTAAATATTAAATATTCATAAAATGAATTAACAAGGCACATGCCTTATGATTAAAGTGATGGACATGGACTTGTTCAAGAAAACAATGAAGAACATGATATCATTTTCATGTCTGAACACAAGTTATCTTTGGCCTCTTCAATCCCCGTCGTGTAGATCATGTTGCATTGACCATGTTCAAGTGTCATTTATTCAAAAATAATTAATAAGATCTTTACTTATTATTATAATACTCTCATGAATGTATAGAACAAGAAACAACTTTGTTATACAATCTCTAGAAGCCACTGTTGCTTACAAGGAGATCTACTGATTGAGTCCTTGCCAATGTGAACATAATTACGGGATAGATTCAACATCATGTTTTTTCAATTATTACTATTATTATTAAACTATCGATTGTCTTTTTCTTTAACCTTTCCTCTTTGCAGTATCTAAATTCATAATCTTATTTGAAGCCAGAGGTGACAAACAATGTCAACAACTCATCTTCCAGTTTCATATAGCAGCTGTAAGAAAATCGGGTTTAGAAGACCTTTTAAGACAAGAATTAATGTGTATTCCCCTTCCTTTTAATTGGTTGTGTCCTTGTTTTATATTATATAAGTATCTTTTTTTCCAAGCTTGATGGACCCTTATAAGATCTCTATGTTAGATATTTTCTCTTTTCAAAAAGTGAATTTTGATGATTATTATAATTTGAAATCTACCATCAAACTGGGAATTTAACCCTTCCGAACATGTTTGGGCTCATAGATAGAAATGGCCTTGGTACTGGAGCTGGGGAAGTGAAGAGGGGGTCCGCTGGGGACCCCCAAGAAGATCAAGATAGGGCGGGGAAGCTGGCCCGCATGGAAAAATGAAAGGAATACAGTGCTCTAAGGACTAGGCCTGGGAGGGGTCCCTGGGAAGAGCTCTGCCTCCCTTCGAAATTGATGACAACATGTTCGGTCGCAATCGACATAGTGTGCAGTAGATAGACACCACATTGAGCAGCGGTCATTGATTTCATCGTAATTTAGTTCACTTTTCAATTAGTCTTTGTGGCCTCTCAAAAACCGATTGTGTCGGTTCACTTGTTTCGAAGTTTTGTGTAAAGAAACCTTATGGGACTCGATACCATGTAATGACTTTGTTTTATGATCATTAACGAATGAAGCACATTTCTATTGCAAATAAAAACACCCGTATAACGTTGTCTAACAAATTAATAACTGGCGATGATGAGCTCTAAATTGCATCATCCTAACTTAAAATTGATCAAAATAATAAAATCACAAACACTAATGTCTCCCAAAGTTTATAAAGAGGACCAAATTGTCCTTCAAAACAAACCCTTATAGGCCATCAAACAAGCGGCTAAAGATTGTTGTTACCACATTCGAGACATTTAATTCCACTGCTACCAAAACTTTCGCATGCATAGCTATTAGTTTAGGCGTCCAAACCTGAGCCTCACCATCCCACTAGTTCGGTTCCTCTTTGTCGAAGCTAGAAACTCCGGATCCAATTACTAACCATCTCCTGTGCCCTCTCAAACTCCCCATTAGACACATAATTCTTCTCGCTCCAAATCAGATAGACATTAATAGCCTGGACTGCAAAGTCAACATCGGATAATTTTATCATGAAAAATAACAGTCAATTGATAAAAAAGAACAGTTGTGGATACTCAGTTGCCCCATTGGTTGCCACCATCTACAATCACCAACCCAGCAAACTTGCCATGTGAAAGTAATTATGTCAAACCCAATCTAACTTTATTTATGCAATCCTAGTCAAAAGTTTAGGGGTTTTGTCAACCCAGGTAAAAAAGTCAACGGGTAGAGTTGGGTTTATAAATGTAAGTAATTAGTCAACAGGTGCAGTTGGGCATTCATCAGGTCCCAACCACTATTTTCAACTAAATGCAAATGAAGAAAAATTATTACATAGAAGTAGAACAGATCAATTGAACCTTTCTATCGGAACAAGAATAAATCGGCCTACGTAAAAACCTCTAACTCAGTCTAAGGTTTTGCCGTGTTCTAATCACATGCAAAAGACCGCCATCTAATTCTATCTTTTAATCAATGACCACACCATTGGTTTAATAGGTCTAGATTTTCTAAGTTGGATAAAAAAATAAACTATAATTTATTTTGATATCATGTTCTATGTTAGTAAATTAATTATATGGTCCGACCAAAAATCGACATGGTACTTCCCTATCAGTTCGGAGGTCAGTAATCCCGAGTTTTGGAGCCCTATCATTATCAGTCAAGGGAGTACTTTGTCCACCATTATTTTTATCCGATAAGGGGTCTGCTCTATCCTAGTTTCCGCCAGTCTGTCGTCAGACGCTACCGCAGTATCACCCTCCATGCGCCTTCAGGAGGTAGTCGGTGCCTTGAGCTCTTTAATTTATTGTCTGAGCATCCTCCTTTGCGGGAACTCGTTTCATTTCTGCTATTTCATTTCCAGTGTTTTATTGCATTTTTGCTCTGTAAACACCGTTATTTATAATATACAATCGTTCGTTTTAAAAAAATACATGTTGTAACATTCTCACTAGTGTATGTTTACTTTCAAATATGTTACCCATAAAAACCCTTGACAGTAAGATAATGACAGTCTTGAACAACCAGACAAACCCTAATAACCGTTCACACTGAAAATTATATTGTGGAGAATTGACCTCGTAACGAGGATTATTTTGACATTGATCAATAATTCAATGTCTTAGTTTTGACATTTATAGGATTCTATTTTCCTAGAATCATTAATTAAGACGTATATATGCTATGTATTGACATTCTCACGAGACAGTTTCTTCGTAAGCTGACTCGA
>JAYMTN010003030.1:0-10347 GCA_036897425.1 Erodium trifolium
GTGTGTCCCACATCGAAAGTGTGAGGATAAATTGATCAGTTGATATACATCTTGATGCCTCAACCCATCAGTTCGAGTAGTTCGAGCTTTTGGGTTGAATTTGGCTTTAACACTTCTAGATCTAGGTTTCCGGAGGCTAGACAAGAGACGTGGTCTGAAAAGGCCGAGGAACAAGGACCAAAAAGGTAGAAGTTAGTCGGCGGGAAGAAGAAACCAACGAGTATAGGGAAAAAGGAGTCGACCATCAGTGATGTCCATGGTCGGCTGCCATGCCGTCGCCGGTGGAAGAGAAGGCAAGTTGTAAGAGAAGGCTAGGGTTTCAGAGGTTCGGAAAGAGTTTTTACCTCCGGTTTATATTGACATTTGTTTATTAGGAATCATTTGTCGATTATTCTTAAAATTAGGGGTGCTCAAAAGTATCCGGTACCCGGTTAATTAGGAGTTAAAATGTAAAATTTTCATTGGATTTATTGGAATCGCTCGTCTACTTCAGCCTGCAATGCATCAACTTTTTTATTTACTCGGCTATTTTAAATTCATAACCATTTTTATTTACGCTCTACTTTATTAAAAGAAAAAAAATTCAAGCTAAACCAGGAGCATCATGAGGGCTTGGGAGGAAAAACTACATTCAAATAGAGATGATTTGTACCTCAAAATTTGGAGACCATCTTTTTCAGTTTGGGGTTTTGTCAAAAAAAGTAAGGTAAGCTAATCGGAGGATAAAACTGGAAATACTTTAAAGAGAAGGTCATTGAACAAAACTTTTAAACTTAAAGGTTACTAAACAAAGAAGATATTATAAAATCCGCGATGCTTTCTCTCACTCTCTCCCCTAGGGATTTGTGTCGATGTCATCGTTTTCTGTCTCATCTTGGGCCCCGTCATATCCATCCACCATCACCTCCTCCTCCTCAATCTCCTCCGACGCGTACCCTTCCGAGCCCCACCTAATCGATTGAGGCAAGGGATTGACGGCGCTCCGCTACTCTATCACCGTGTACGGTGGCTTTTCCGTGGTCCCGTACCTCCTTCATCGCTCTATGGACTGCATGTTTCATCGAGAGGACAAGAATGACACATGCAAAAAGAGAAGGTCGGCTCCGTACACTATGGATCTCCGTGTTGGGTCCTCTCAACCCCTGATCTGAAACACAGAGATTGAGAGTAGCGACTATGGGCAACGATGGAAGCAACGACCGATGGGAAGTCGTCGGCTGAGCTGCGTTGCCGTGGTTAAAGAACCCGAGCCATTGTTGGCCCAAAAAACAGGCAAGGTCTGCTACGCTCGCCTGGTCCAATGAGTCTCAGACGGGAGAACGGGACGTTGTTGAGGATACAAGTCCCGTTCTAATGGGATCTGAAAGAGCTCGATTCCAAGAAGACAATGTGTTGGGATACATTCTTGTTCACATTGTCTTCACCGGTCTGGTCCACTAGTTTGGGTATCAGTTGTTTTTTTGTTTTACTATCTTGATTTCAGTTATTTGTTTTCCCGTTCAGGGTAGGGCGTAGGAATATTTATTGTTGTCTAGGATGAAAACTAGACTACTTCTACGGGTTCATACGCGACGGGTTTCCCACGGGAGGCAAGGACAATATGTTGTTCCTAAGGCTTTTAGCCATACTTGTAACGTTTGGCTTGTACTAGTAATGTTGTTCCTCGTCGCCCATTTCAATTTTTTTTCTTATGTAATTTTTGTTTTATTATGTAAATTAGATAATCAAATTTATAGAAATAAATGTGAATTTTTCTATGGGAACGAGGAAATTAGTTTACTATTATTTTGTTTTGGTGAAAGAAAGCGGAAAGGGGGGTTTTTCAGAAAGGGTTTAGGAGAGAGCTGAAAATCAAACTTGTTCACTGAAACCTCAAAATCGCAAAGCGAAGAAGACACTATCAGAATCGAAATGGACGTTCCCAAGGATCAAATCAGCAACCTTCTCGACCAAGGCCTCCACAATTCAGCCCAAATGCTCGTAATTTCTCTTTCTTCTCCATCTCTCTCTGTACAGTCTTTCATTCCAGTAATCGGTGCTTCGATTTGTTCAGGGTTGTTTTCTCGTGTCTTCTTCATCCATCAACGCCGAGACCAATCCTCAGCTCAAGTCCGAAAGCTTGGTCTGTGTTTATTCCATTGATTATTTGGTTTTGGTCCCTCCTTCGAGTGTATCAGCATTCACATCTTTCTGGGCATGTTGTTGTAGGTTCTTCTCGGTGATGCATTGTTCCGCGAGAGAGAGTACCGCAGAGCAATCGTAAGCAAGTATCTCTACGTTTTCATTTACTTAATTTGTTTCATCATTCTGTTCTGGTTTAGCTGTTAAAGCTGTGTTTTTTTGTTTTGTTTACCACTCATTCTGGTTGATTAGTTCAATTTGAGGTTATGAAAGGTAGTGGGTTGTAATTCTAGTTTTTTTTTTTACCTTGTTCATTTGTAGCATACATACAAGCAAGCCTTGCAATACTACAAGATTATTCCAAAGCAAAGCTCAGCATCATCGAGAAGTTCGTTATCCGCATCTAACCGATCATCCTCTCCAAATTCTTTCAACATTCCAGCAGTTAATGAAAATGAGGTCGCATTCGTCTATTTGCTTAACGTATCTAAGCCATTTATTTGCTGTTCCTTTTTTTTTTCTCTTCATTTTATGTAGGCAAGTTGTAAGGTTATAGTACATTGAGTATTGTATTGCCCTCTTATGTCCTCATGATAGGTGAAGTTCAAGATTGCTTCTTGTCATCATGCTCTAAGTGAGAATAGAGCAGCTTTGGGTGAGGTATGCTTTGTAACTATTAATTCTGTTTATACTTCCAGTTTGGCTGTACTGTTAGCTGTAAGGTTAATTAACTGTTGAAGAGAGTGGCTGTTTGAAATAAGGTGACATTATGCCGAAAATAAGAACTAGCTATGACCTGAATCAAATGTGTGGGAGTTCTTTCGCTGATTAGGAAAACGTCTAGGTATTTATTATTTGAGGATTATGGTCTTTACATGTATTATACTTTAAAATTGTTGAATTACTCCAACATGTACGCTTAAGTTGATAGTTGGTGCCCAACAAGTTTAGGAACTAGTCTTAAACTCTACATGCTTTCATATCTGAATACTTGAACGCTACCCTTGCGTGCTCAAGTGTAGGTGAGGAGGCAAGACAAATAGTGCACATGCTCAACACAAATTCGGCTCTGGTAACTGTGTTACATTACTTAAACCTAGAATCCTAATATGATAGGTAGTGTGGAGAAATAGGTATATCAAGTGGCCTTAAACTATGCCCACTTCCAATGTGATATACTTTAACTTTCCCCCTATCCATTTCATGTGTGAGGCGGCATACTTCAATAATAATATTTTACGCCTGGAGGAACAAACACCTGCTGGTTTTAAAGAAAAATGAGTGTCGGAGAAGTCATAACAAATAAGACGAGATCAATTTTCTCAATACTATCGAAAATAAAGACGAAGGCTATTCAATATTTATAACCTTTTCTCACATTAAAGTAGACTTTTTTTAGTTTTAGAGGGATGGCCTTTAGTGTTTATTAGGAAGGAGAAAGACCTTGAAGAAGCACTAGTTAAGAGGAATTTGTGACTCTTGGGGCAACATTTTGTCCATTCACAATAATGCAACAAGGGGACTTTCCTAGTGCCATAAAGTTCACTGCCCCTTTTCATTTTAAAACAAGAGCACCCATCGCTTAAACATTGATTAGATACAAATGATGGAGATGCAAGCGAAAAATGAAAGATGTGCATTAGAATTTTTACTTTATGTTCAAGGTGTCTTTGGTTATTCCTCTATTCTTTGTCTTTTCCTTTGCCATTTCCTTAACTATTTTGATTATAACTTTCTACTTGCCTTGTACTTCCATGACTTCTTTTGCAGATGGAGGGAATTCCTAGCAAAGCTAGAAATTTGCAGATGAGTCTATTAATGGCAAAACTTTATCGAAGTACTAGACATAATCGTGGTGCTGTTGCTTGTTATAAAGATTGCTTAAGGTTTGTTAACTTGTATTGCCGTATTCCTGTACAAATTCATCCCTTTGAAGTTATAATTGTTATATCAATCTCTTTGCACTATATACATATTGTTAATAATAGTTTTCATTACCTTAAGCGTCACTGAAGTCATTACAACATTGTGGTATGCGAATGATGTTAGGAGTGCTAATGTGAGTTTGGGTCCACATTGCGTAAATATGGGGCTTAAGGAGTGTTGGTATAGATCTTCGACCCGTGACTTGATAGGCTAGTCTTTTGTGTCAGTAATGTCCTATATGTATGTATATACCATGGGTTTCACTTGCTAGCCAACTGATCTTGGAGTCATTGGTGGATTGGGTGAGATGTGTCAGCTGGTAAGTATGCAAAGGTGATTTGGACCTAAAGAATAAGCAATTTGATGTGATAAGAGACTCAATGTTTAGGAGTAAATTGTTAGGAGGCCACATATGAGTCTTACTCTCACGTCATGAAATATGAGGTTAAGTGGACATATATCTTCGAGTCAGAGTGTTGTCTAATATATATATCATGTGTCTCACTTGTTGCTCCTCCTTGATAAAACCCATTCTACGCAGCACATGACACATACAATGAACATATCTCAAACATGTAATTTGCTACTTTTACAGTTCTGCAAGTCTTTTCTCACCTACACACTGTCATATAGATTTTCATTTCTATTAGCCTGCCTGTTCATCTACATGTGTATAGTGGCGCGACAAATTATTTTTGTTAATATTGATATTTAAATTTTTTGAAGTTTGCATTTCCTTTCTTGATACCCTTCTTCAGGCATTGCCCTTATCTCCTTGAGGCAATAACAGCTTTAGCTGAACTGGGAGCTACTGCCAAGGATATAACATCATTATTTTCTCAGGTTTGCCAGTGACGCTGTATAACCATTGTTATATTTCCTGACAAATATATTTAAGTGTGGAATTTCGTGTATGGATCTCATAATCTCATTGTTGACCGGCAGCGTTTTTACAAGAAAAAAAACTCAGATAGATGTAAATGTGTTTTAAATTACAATTATTTCCTTGGCCGAATTTCTACTGCTATGCTTCTGTTTAGCTGGAATAAATTATCACCTCTTAGCTGATAGACACATCTGTTCATACCTCACTCATGACTATGAGTATGGGATATAGAGTAATTTTTGTGTGTACCGCGGTTGGATCTAAGACATAAACTGAGTATGTTGTGATTTTTGTATGCAATATAGCTAATTTGGGGTTAATTGTTTGTAACCATGGTTTTCATATTGCATGTATGTTGCTTCCCTCACATCCTTAACACTGCTAGCTGTCATGAAGATTTGTTGAGTCAAACATATACCTCAAATACCACCTGTTAAAGTTCCCATGCAGGCTTGCTAAGAGTTGACAACAACATGTTAATATGTACTAGCTTAAACTTTCTGAGGCCTAAGCCATGGAGCACATGGATTTTTTTTGAGATAAAATACCATCTATTTTGTTATATAATGAGATGAAGTTTTTGAACACTGCATTATGCGAGGTTGATACGGTAGTGTTACATATATATTCATATCTTAATTCTATTTTGATTGACTCTTACCTCCTAGTTCATAGAAACATTGCCACACATTTATTATCGTATTGCTCATGAGTAATTGTCACCCTGAACTGTGCCCCAAATTAATTTTGAGGTTTACTGATTTTAAACTTTGCTAATTACCATAGAAGTTACTTTGTAGATTTGCTAACTACTGAAGTTCATACTTCGTACTCACACCTCCTTGTAGAGGTTGGAAGAGCATGGTTATTGACATCAAATTTTCTGTTTTCTTTTATTTATTTGTTTATTTTCATATGATTTCAGTCTTCAAGTAGAAATGTGAGGGCTCCATTTGATCACATTGATTCAAGCCGTTGGTTGCATGTAAGTATATGTGCTTTAAAATAATTTCTTGTGAAATTCATTGAGGGCTGTTTGGGTATTGAAGGTTATTTTGCTCAGCGTGACCGGTTAGACTCCACTAGTCATCGAACATTGATATGATGGAAAACTTATTGTTGTATGTCTCTCTTATCAGCATGCTTATAGCATTTAAGCGTGTATGACTAGGTAGAGATTATTTGACGTTTACATGAGTTGTATTGTTGATTCATCATTATTTTAATAAATTGTTTTGTTTTACAGCGCTATGTTGAAGCTCAGTGTTGTGTCGCTTCAAATGATTACAAAGGTATGTAGAAATAAAAAAAAAATCTAATATTTTTCTGATTTATTGGGTTGTGCTATGTTTGTGTGCACGAATCTTGGGTAATATTCATGTAACACTCTCTGTTTGCAGGTGGTTTGGAACTCTTTTCAGAACTCTTACAACGTTTCCCTAATAACATACACATATTACTTGAAATTGCCAAGGTAATGAACGTTTAGGTTTAAGAAAATGGAATCTTGTTAACTGTGCTATGAAATGATTATGTTGCTCTCTGGACTTTGTTTGATTAAGTTCGCTGCATATAATACGTGAACATGCACACAATATATCTCATGCATTTATTCATTTTTTGGCTTAATTACCTTCAGCACCCCTTATGTATTGGTAACACACCTTTAGTACCCCTTATGTATTGGTCACGCACTGGACAAAATTTTGGTCAAGTTTACGCCATTTTTATGATCTGTGATCAATTCATAAGGCATGTAATTGATCTGTGACCAATTCGTAAGGCATGTAAATGATCTGTGGCCAATTCATATATATGCATGTAAATGAGCTGTGACCAAAAGATAGGGACCCTTATTGAACATTTTGAACATAATGGCGCTAAAGGTGCATTACCAATACACAAGGGGTACTAAAGGTAATTAAGCCTTTTTTTTGTATGTGATTTCTGTGTACAAGTTTCACTTTCTACATATGGAGGTCCCTTTTGCAATTGTGAAGACCTATCTTAGCTGTGTTTTTTACCCACTATATTAGGGAGATGCTTTTGTTACCTTTTCTTGCCAGACTTGTTTCCTAATCTCAGTTTCTTCTTCATAGTTCGCGATAGTTTCAAACTTGTTTCAGTCTCTCTGTTCTGACCCTATTACATAACCCAGTCCTGAACAGCCCAAACTATTTCTGCACTCTATTTTGGCTTCTAAAATTTGCATGCATTTAATATATGTAAACGCACCATCTTCTTTACATTTTGGCTTATAAAAACCATATAATTTTGATTCTAACCCTGTATGTTATTAGGTTGAAGCCATTGTTGGGAAGAATGATGAAGCTATAATGAACTTTGATAAGGTAAATATCAGCTTATTGTTTTGATGGCATCATTAGTTATCTGTACATGCATGCAAGCATGGTAATTGAAGGTTTTCCTTTCTGGGAGTTCAGGTCAGATCCCTTGACCCTTTTGTGATGACTTACATGGATGAGTATGCATTGCTTCTGAAGTTGAAATCCGATCACACAAAGCTAAACAAATTAGTGCATGATCTGTTGAGTATTGATCCTACAAGGCCCGAAGTTTTTGTGGCCTTGTCTGTGCTGTGGGAAAAGAAGGATGAAAGAGGAGCATTATCTTACGCTGAGAAGGTTAGCATGATGAATTTCCTTAGACTGGATTATTCATAACCTTCCATCTTCTAGTTAAATGTGCTTAAGAATCCTCTAATCTTCTGTAACCAGAGTATCAGAATCGACGAGAAGCATATACCGGGTTATATAATGAAGGTACTAAAATGATTCTCTTACCTTCTGCAATGGATTCAAATTCTAAGGGGATATATGCAAACAACATGACATTTTTTTTACCTGCACTGTTAGGGTAACCTGCTCTTATCTTTGAACCGGCCGGAAGCAGCAGTAGTTGCCTTCAGAGGAGCACAAGAATTGAGATCCGATCTACGTTCATATCAAGGTGTGGTTTTGCGGAAGATACATAATACAAATACTTTTGAAGTTCATGTTCATGTCCACACTTAACATCTGTAATATTTTTTTAGCACAATGGTTATTTCAGGTCTAGTTCGTTCTTATTTGGCTGTCTCTAAAATCAAGGAGGCTTTATATGCTTCGAGGGAGGCTATGAAGGCCATGCCTCAATCTGCAAGGGCACTGAAATTAGTTGGGGATGTGCACTCTAGCAACCCTGGTGGAAGAGAGAAGGTAAATCTATACAGAAACTGAGAAATGTGTAGTGTCCTTCAGAGGTGTTGACTATCTATTGTATAAGAAGTTTTGACTTTTGTCCAATTCTGATGACAGGCAAAAAAGTTTTATGAGTCGGCCCTCAGGTTGGAACCTGGTTACCTTGAAGCTGCACTGGCTTTGGCTGAGCTGCATGCTATTGAGGGACGAAATGGGGATGCTGTATCTCTTCTTGAGCGATATTTGAAGGACTGGGCTGATGATTCCCTTCATGTCAAACTGGCTCAAGTATTTGCTTCAACAAATATGCTGCAAGAAGCATTGTCTCATTTTCAGGCTGCTTTGAGGTCAACCCATAACCAAAATGCATATTTCTCTCAGTTTATTGTTTACTGAATGAGTTCTATTTTTATTTACATAAAATGCAAAATATTGGAGTTTCAATCATATCATTAATACTCACTCATTTGAGGAGCTTTGAATTACAGATGAGATATCACAGGACAGGTAATAGAGTTATTGCCATAATAGTCTCTCAACTCCTTGGTTAATATGCATTGCAGGATAAACACACAGAATGAAGCTGCGAAAAAAGGGTTAGAACGCTTGGAAAAACAAATGAAGGTCTGTTTATGTTCTTTCAAGCTCTTGCAGTTGCTCTTGAGAACATACATTGATATTTTGCTTATTAATCTAAATTCTCTTCCATCACTTTGAGTACAAACAAGAAGCCTAAGAACCTGTTTGCCAAGGGGAAGAAGTGCTAACTTGTGGTTCTTATTAATTTAATCTTTTTTTTATATAGGGAGTGGATCCAGATGCACCTGAAGATGACGAAGAAAATGAAGTTGAGGATGGTGATGGAGATCAGGAAGAGACCGATCTGTTGTGAGTGTAAAGTGAGTAACTTGCAAATGCTGCAAGCAATTGAGATTATAAGTTGGAATGATTCCTGAACATGACTGGAAAGCTGAAGAGCTCATGTGCTTCCTTGCCACCATGAAGAAAGTTGTAAACTTTTAAGTAAGGACATGCATATTGATACTGAGGACTGATCAATCTATTTGATGCCCAAACCTTGAATTCAGGCACTGTGTTGTTTCGGTATATGTAAATCACTTGGTTCTCATCTGGCAACTAGAAAGGCTAACTTGGCTAAAACAGTGTTGTAGTTTGGAAATCTTTGTATAATGAATTCATTGTCAGTTTAGGAGAGTATAAATTCCCTGACTTTATATTTCACATTTCCTACGCATCCCACCACTCTCTAGTCCTTCATTCCGTCAACACATTTTTTTTAACAGAAAGATTTATTAATAAATTAATAAACTTTATCGACCGGACAATACAAACCGAATAACACAAGGGTTGCATCCGCCGGCCGTTCTCGGGAATCCGAGGAACGACCAGTGAGATGAATAACTCTCGACCAGGGCGACGCAACGCCTAAGTAAACAGTAACAACTAGATCGGTCTTCCTTATTGACTCTCCGGAGAGAAGTCGATAAAGAGATCCGACCGGACACACCACCAAAGACAACAACCATCCCTGCCGAAGATTTGAGATTCCGACTGGGGAACAAGCAAAAGACAGACATAACACATATAAACATAAGCGACAACTACGAGCTTGAACTACACACGTCCAGCCTCTAGTGTCTGGGGTTGAAAGGGGGAAGGTGGACGGCGACGACGGGTGTAAATTTGATCCGCTTGAGACGGGTGCACGGGTCTGGCCAGAAGATCACTAAAAGCAGGAGCACGACTGAGCGGCTCGGATTGCGGAATTCCGGCGAAGGTGGGAGCATATCTGGCCGTTTGGCCAGAGAAGCATGGCAGAGAGGTTCAATCGTATAGCTCGGGTCGTTGTTGTCGGTGGATAAGGTCGAGCGGGGGAGCTAGTGGCTGGCCTTCGTCGTCGTTGGGGGAGGAGGCCAGAGGGGGGTCGGGTAGGGAGGACGTGAGGGCGGCGCGAGGTGGCTGATCTGGCCAGATGTGGGAGGGAGCTGGCCGGAGGTAGGAAAGGGGTGGGGGGAGCAGGCCAGGAAAGGTATGTAGGAGGACCGGGCGGTGGGAGTAGCTGAGAGAGGAACGGAGGAGATCTTGCCGTGGGAGAGAGGCTGCGGTACGAGATAGAGAATCCGACAGATCTGGTCAGGAAAGACGGCCAGGCGACGGGAAAAGGATGCTGGCCGGCAAGTGAGGAGGGTAGCT
>JAYMTN010003031.1:0-10346 GCA_036897425.1 Erodium trifolium
AAAATTTGGACCATTTCTCGATTTGTGCGTGTCATCCTTGCGCAGGGGCCATGCTAATCTTCTCTATATCGTTCCAATTTTATCGGATGTCGGGGACATCCGATAAGACTGTCTTAATCCAATTACATGCTCACTTTTCTTTCTTTTGAATTGCGGAGATTGCATGCAATATCTAATAATATAGGACCTGCTTTTAGAGTATGGAGAGAGAGATTTCCGATCAATAAGAAGAAGAAAATAATAAGAGTAAAGAGTGACGTCTTGTAGTTTTACTTGGAGGTTAGGAGCACGACTATGTACCAGTTGTCAAGTAGTAATCAGATGGTAAATACGTATCCAAAGGAACAAATAGATATATACTCTTTATCACATTTGATATTCAGCTGTCTCAGTTCGAGGTAAATAAGGTTGTTCGAGGTAAATAAGGTTGATAATTGTAAAGTACAAAAGTAAGAAAGGTTTAGTGACAAAAATATAAAGACAAAATTAATTTAAATATATAAAAATATAATTTATGAAAGGTTATTGTTTTCTTCCTTTTTATTTTTTTGTATGAGGGGCGTTTTTTTCCATTGAATCTCATATTAGGGTAAACTGAAACAAAAGCAATACTCTAAAACACAGGGTAGTAAACTGCAATTTCCCCTTAAGTTACAATGATACAAATGCTATAAATCAGTGAAGTGTAAGTTTACAATGATACAAATGCTATAAACCAGTAATTTTGGAGGAGCATAAGTGTTCTAGAGAAGACAAAGACAACAAGATTTTCCTATTGCAAGAGTGATGACATCACAAGACTTGCAAGTATATGCATAGTTAATGGAAAGGCATGAGGCTTCTGCAAATCCTCCAGAGAGCTGAGCACAATTCTTCCTGCTTATGCAGCAGAGCTTATAGCAGGCAAAACCAGTGATCCACCCGTGGTTTGGGAGTGAGATGACTGGTTTGGAAAGCTTCGAAGCCCACTTGTCAACTAGTTCTGCAACTTGCTTCTTCTGCATTAGATGGCCGAGAAAGTCTTGGACCTGCAGTAAGATGTGTATTAGTGTTGATACACGTTAACAATCTCAATTTAATTTCTATCAGTCAACTCTGAATCTGATACCCATTCTTCTCGTATATATCTATCCAAATGGCAATGAACCTTGAAAAATCTAAACTCTCACTACTTCATGAACAGAAAGCTTGTAGTAAGTATTGTCCAACAAAAATATAAAACAACAATACAGAATTAACAATTTCCAATGGAAAGACCTATTGAAGGTGAATTTATGGTCATCAATGGAAGAGTAAGGACAAGGATAGGACACTTACTGTAGAATGTGTCACCTGAACTTGGGTCTCTTAGGAGGGTTTCCACCCGACGGTCTCTTGGGAAGACTCCCACCAGGCAGGGGCCTTTTGGAGAAACTCCCACCAGGAGATGGCCTTTTGGCAAAACTCCCACCAGACAGGGGCCTTTTGTGGAGACTGCCACTAGTAGGCGGTCTTTTAGAAAGGCTTGCACCAGGAGAGGGCCTCTTGTGATCAGGCGCTCGAGTCTTCCCAAAAGCCTTCATCTTCCTTCTCTGCCTCTCCTCCTCACTATCTGAAGTATCTCCTTTCTCCCTGTCTGCATAGCTTGCTTCTCTCTCTAACTCTTCCCATGTTTTCCCTTCTTCCTCCTCTGAGTTTTCCTCGGAGTCTTCATCTTCATCTTCCTCAGACTCAACTAATGATTCACTATCATCTTCCTCTTCATCTGATCCTGAGTCAGATTGCACGTCTGAGGGCACGTATCCTTTGTCAGATTCTGCTGAGTTGTCAGAATCTGAATCATCAGCTTCCATGTTCAGAAACTCCCAGCCACCATCTTCTATGAACTTCTCTGGATCATCTGTTATAGTTTTCAGAATAGGCCTCCAATTCAGATTCAACCTGCTTTCATAATACTTGAGGTCAGTCGTGTCAAGCCACTCCTTGATCCCATCTAATGATGTTGAAGGAATAGAATCAATTCTGAACACATCCCTCTTGAAATCCTTGAATACAACAGTCATATCAAAATTCTTTTGCCCCAGACCAACTCTCTCCAGATTAACTATTTCAATCTCACTTAAAGTAATTACCACAAATGGCGTTTCTATGAGCTCAACCAAGCAGCTTGATGTTGGGACAATGAAAGCTGAGGCTTTGTGGGGTACCCCGTGGAAGCCAAGTTCTCTCAATGGCTGATCAAACTCAAGATCAAATGCTTTGAATTGGGGTTGCCCCCAGAGATCATTAGCTCGGTTCACAAAGTTTTGAAAATCCATATTGATTTTGTTCTTTCTGTCCCTCTCACGCTGCTCTTCCTCAATCTCATCTGGGTCATAAGCTGATCTCTTTCCTCCTCCTAGTGTCTGCACCACATCCATCACCTCAACATAGAACTGAACATCCTTGGTCTTTTTGTTCCCAACCATGATGTGATTGTGCAGATGGAAGTGAAGCATAGTGATCATTTCCTTTTCAGCCGGTTGAAAAAATGCATGTTTGATATTAGAAAACATAACATCCACACGTTCATCAGGCCTTGAGGTAGAATATCGAAACCCATTGGTGTGTGCCTCAACTGAGCCAGTAAGCTTTCTTCCCCGACCACCAAAGGGAGGACGAATCCATAGATCACTCAATCTTAATGGCTTGAACTTTGGCCCTGCAAGTTGCAGCTTCTCCTGAGTTACTAATGTTGCCCTTTCAGCTCTCTCTGATTCCCTGGAGGCAACCTGTCTTCTCAGGGTTTTAATTAACTGCACCACTTCACTTATATGCCTTGGATCTTTGGAGCGAAATGAGACTTCTTTCAAATAAATCGAACCTTGAAACTTGAGTGTGTTTGAATCATGAGGACTGAACGGAGTACCAGGTACATTGAAGATTATCCTGATATAGCAATTGCGGTTAGTGTCCTGCTGACTGGTCACACTCTTCACTGTGGCAATATGGAATGGAACCATGTTTCCATAAATTGGTAAGAGAATAGCTTCATTCCTCTGATCAACCTGAATCATCAACTCTTTTGGTGGAGGCATATCATTGACATTCTTGTACGCAATCAAATCACCAACTGTCTTTGCAGAACCACGATTATCTCCTCCAGAGGAGCCTCCACCAGCAAGGCGTCTTGCAGTTTCTTCATTCTTCTGACGTGCAAGCTCTGCTTGATGTTGCCTTCGAAGCTCCTCCTTTGACATTTCTTGGTTGTCTGACCTCAGTGTTGCCTTAGACAACGCAGCTTCGCCTCCTTGGGCCTCAGCTTTGGCTTTTGGCCTATCTTCTTCTTCACCATCCTCATTGAACGAGTAGGCTACATCCTTCACAGCTTTGGAACTTTTCGATGTAACTACATCTGGGACATTCTCACCCACAATGACCGTATCTGCCAGCAACATTGAGAATGTCTGGGTCTTTGGGTTCTTGGTCTCTGTCTTCAAGTTCTGAAAACCAATTGATACATTAAAAACCATACCTTGCTTCAGAATTCGTTCATTCTTAGCATTAAGACTAAGCCCTGACTCACGAAACTCAAGCCCAATTCCAGTTCCTGCAGTTTTTGTAAAATTTGTAACAAGCTCAGGAGCATCCCTCTCAACTACTGCAAGAGCAGCTTGGTATGCAGCACAAACCTTGTTCTCTGCTCTCAAAGCACCAATGGCTGCTTCATGAGCCTTTAGAAGAACTTCATAAGCCTTGCTTTGCATAGCACTAGCATCAATAAGAAAGGTCCGAGCAATATTTGAGCAGTAGCTATTGTAGCGTGATCCAACTGCACATATGATCACACTAGTTGAGTCATAGTAAAGATTCTCATCATTACTCGAAGCACTTGGTTTCAGATCAAACTCTCCTCCACTTTGAAAAATTGGAGGGTAACAAATATCAACATTTTCTGCTTTCAACTTCACCTTAACTCTTGAAGGTTCAAGAATAGTCTTTTCTGTTTCATCCATCAAAGAGGAATGAGAAACCTTCTTCTCCTCGTCAATAATCTTTTCAAGTTTCGGGACAACAAATTGCTTCATCACCGAAGAGGTCAAGAACGCAGCTTTCTTCACATTTATCAGCTCAGTTTCATCCTTGACCGAGAACAAATCTGAGAACCCGTTTGTAACATCACAGAGCTCAAACTCAGTGTTCTTGAGTTTCTCAATCCAAGTCTCCAATAGCTTCCCTTCAGGAGCCTCCCTTGCTATGTATCCAACCAGACCATTTGACTGAGTATTTATGGCACGAAACACACTGTCCATCAATCCAGTGCCATTATCATTTTTGGCCTTCACGTGCATCACAACTTCAACACCAACAACCTCTTTGGCAGACTTTTTAACAACATCAAGCAACGAGGCTTTTTTCTGGCTACAGATGAAATGAATCTGCTTCTTTGTGAAAACCATGATTGTCTCCGGGAATTCATAGCCAAGCAACCAAATGTTTAGTGCTGAGGACTTGAGGTACCGGAGGTCTTCAGAGGGTGGCGGTGTTGCAATAGCAAGAGCATCTGCACCGCCCCATAGGTCATTGCTATGTTCAGTCCAATGTGAGTACAACATTTTTAAGCGCTTGCTGAAATTTTCCACATTGATAGTGTATGCACTGGTGCTCCCTGAAGGCTTTCCATTTCCTGACTTGACATTGGCATTCCTATCAGCCATTGTTTAGATGCAAATATCGAATCCTCGGTAGTTAGCCAGTGGTCTATGACAATGGATACAAACTGTGACCTGAAAAAAAAAACTTATATTTGAAAGGGAACAAAACAAGAGCATTCCATGAATTCTAAAGATTTGAGCTCAAAAAGTGCAACTGACCAAAAACTTCTGAGCGTCTTGCAACATCAAAAATTTGAAGTAATTAATCACAAAAACGCCACTTAATATAAAGATTTAAGGGTGCTAATTAAGAACATGATACGCCATTTCAATAAGATTCGAGCGTAACTGAGAAAATCTGCAGGTATTTAGGCTACGGTTGAGCCCAGTTATTGATATAACACTACTGCAGTACTTCACAAAATCAAAGCTTAAATATATCAACCAATACCTGAAGAACAAGTCATTAATCCCACACTAATACAGTGATCAATGATCAATCTCGAAACATGCCTCAAATGAAAATGGAAACCTCAAAATTTTCCTCTAAACAGCATTTACAAGTAACAAGCTCTACAAATCTACTTCCCCATGAAATAAAAGTAATAATTCTAACATCCTAATCCTAAAACAAACAAAAATAAATAAAGACGGAAATGAATTTTAGTTTTATTACAGAGATCTCCGAAACCCACCTCGATCTTGAGCTCAATTTGGCAGAAATGGAAAAATCCGAATCTGAAACAGATTACATACATACATACATACATAGTATCTTAATTCGTATGTACCATAAATTTGAAAAAAAAACATCAACTTTCAAAACAAATATTATGAATCTGGGAAAAATCAAGAGAACCCAGAAACAGGAAAATGATAGAAAGAGGCTGTACTCGATGATCGGATTTCAGAGGTGGCGATCTCAAAAACAGGCACGGAAACGGAGGTTTGAGGCTATAAATGTGAGGTTTTGATTACACAATTTCGATCGGAAGAGCGATTCTTCGACGATGGATTTGTCGTGAATTCGGATATTGAGGAGTCGAAAGCTGCAGATTTGTTGTCTGAGAGATTGGAGAGAGAGAGACTGGAGGAGAAGTTGCAGAGTATGGACAACAGCATAGTCAGAAACGTCGTCGTATGAATAAACACTGTAAACTGACTAACTGAGTCAACTAGTTTCCAAACGTCGTCGTATGAAGAAACGTTGCAGAGTATGGACAACAGCATAGTCTCCAAATGTCAGTATTTCTAAATATATTTTATTTTGTGTATTACTTATTTAAACTATTTTTTATTATTATGAGGTGGATCCAAACAGGTACAGCTTGGGTACCGGTCGGTTAAACGTCCACGGTCCCCCTCTCACCATCAATCGGGAAATATTGGTTTCGTAGAAATTCATATCAAAATCGAAAAATCCGTGTAAATCCGACCAGTTGACTGATTCGTCAGTAACCGATTTTAAACCAACCACTCACAATTATGTTGGACCTCATATATGAGCCCAAATAGATGGAGTCGAACTAATCTATCAATTCAAATTTTAGATGCAAAAATACTACAAAAACATACACATGTGATTGTTTTACATGGTTTATCATGTTCTTTACTATGACCACAAAAATGGAAAGAGAAGTTTATAATAGAGTTAAAAAAAATGAAACATCTCACTTCACTTCTCTCTATTCTTTAAAAACGTAAATATGAACAAAAGTTTAGGTTAATACAAAACTATGTATAGAAATTGAATATCGATTTCACTAATTTAATCGATTAAAACAAAATAGTCTATCGTTTATAAACTCAAACAAACTTAAATAAACTATTCTAACATGTATCAAATTTGAAAATACTTGAAATTTTAAAATTAATCTAATTTTTTACATAATCAAGTTCGAATTAATCTAGCAGACAAAACAAAACTTTATACAATTTTTTTTATTCAAAGTAAAATAACCTAACTCATATATGATTAAGGAGTATCATAGCCGTGCATTACAGGATCTATGTCTCACATGATGCCATATGTGAAGTCATATACAATACTGATCGGGTGTTTTTTTAATTCAACTTTTAAAGAACCGACAACCAATCATTATGCATCCGGTTTGATATTCCTCCCGTCCACTACTTCACTAAAAACTCCGGTTTCGGGTTCTTCGATAGTGGTTCTGGTCGGTTTTAATGATTTCAGTTTGTCCACCCTAAGTATAGGGGGTTTGTTCCAATACCGTAAGTTCTAAGTTTTCAGCTCTAACCTAGGGTCGATTGATGACAGAAGCCTAATTTTTTGCTCGGGCATTTTTTTAGGGTCTGGTAGAAGCTAGAACCAAGCCATCAAATCCTTGGCCCAATTCACATTTTTGCTCGGGCATTTTTAGGGTCTTGTGTAGTAGAAGCTACACCTAATTAAATTAGACGCTTTTTTTTACTTCACTACACAGCTACAAACTTGTCGAATTTGTGTTCCTCCGGAGCCCGAAACCCTTGAAGCAAGGGAGAGATGCCGTCGAAGGCGAAGAAGAATTCGAAGTCGCTGTCGAGGCTGTCAAATTCTGAGCAGTCCCCTCGGACTCCTACATCAATACCACATCCAGATTGTGAGCTTGGTGAAGATGACCTCTCGTGCTCTCTTGACGAAGCTTCCAGCAAATTTCCTTCTCTGATAAGTGAATCTGCCTTGGTCGGCCGAGTCACAGATGTCGAGAGTGATTCCAAAGGATGCAAAGTTTGGCTCTCAGAATCTTCCATGAGTTCTCACAACATTGTCCCTGGCTCTACTGTTTCGGTAATCTACTTATTTAATTAGTTCATAATGTTTGGAATTATACAGTCGTTCAATGCTTTAGTATCTTCAGTGTCATTTTGAAATGCTTAAGAAAGCTCAAGTGTACTGTTAGTTATCACTGCTTTGTGAGTCATTAGCATTCTATATCTTGTCTGATGCAGTTTAAGATAAGTATCTCTTTGCACATGAATGTTACTAGTCAAATATGTTAACCTTTTATCTTTGCTTTCGACGTCATGGGTTTTATAAATGTTTTCTCTGCAAGAGCTAAAATTCACTATATTAACTTATTGGCAGGTGTCACTTCCTTCTTTAAGGAAAGGTTTTTCTGATGCCTCCCCGCTCTGCTCGTTGGCGGATGAACGTTCTACACATTTTGGGGTTGTTCATCATGAGAAAATGGGAGATGAAGCAGGGATCTACTTTGCGCTTGCAACGGTGCTTCCTTCTAAAAAGGTCTGTTTGAAAAATACTTATTTTGTGTGAATTTGTTATATTCTTTGAGTTGGGTGAATATTTATATATTGCAAGCTTCTTCTTTTTTACAATTTAGGAGGGTTGTAAAGCATTAGTTTTGAATCGATTGTTTTTGGATATCTCAAAATGTAGCTAAGAGTTGCTGGACGTCAAGGAAATGTTATCGTACTCGGTTTTGAAGAGTTGGATTGCTCTCTCTATAAATTGTTTTGATGGCCATATTCCTTTATCTAGATGGTTTTATTGAAATATTTTAATACCTAGACATAGGAGCTTCATTGGTCCTAGTTTACTACTTTAGAATTACAGTCCACTGAATTTAGGAAAAAAAAAATATAATTATTACTATGCAATACCTTCTTATAGCCAACAAAGAAAAGAGAAATGGAATTTTTTGCCTCTCTTTTTAGATACTAAAATATACAGCTGCAGATAGTAAATTATTGCAGATATTTTAGTATGGATTACATCCTTGACATTTGCTTCAGCTTGGAATTATTATTTGTTATATCGCAGTTAGGGTCAAAACTTTGCCTGATATTATTTTGCCTAAGCTTCCACCTATCTCCAGGTTTTGAAGAATGGAGTCCGGTTGTCTTCAAATCTTTCGAACACAATGGGTTGTCCTGCCCATGGAAGGGTTGTATTTATTAATTCCATTCGAAGGCCAATCCTACCACGTCATATAAATGGGAATGGTAAAACATATAGCACAGGAGATAATTGTCTCTCAGTACTCAGTTGCAAGGAATTGCATTTGGAGCTGGTTTCTTCGGGTAACAGTCTAATGATAAATGATGATTTGGTTTCCCCTGAGAAAGGTTGTGATGGGTCTGAGAACAGTTTTATCTCATCTCCTAAGACACCATTGCATCAGATGAAGATTAACTCTTCTAATACTTTTGATTTCACTTCTTCGAATTGTAACGAGTCATTGTCAAAGACACCTAATATCAACAGGACATCTGTTGATTCATTAAGTATTAGAGAAGTCTTGGGAGATGAAAGTAGTAAAAAACTTATGCAAATCTGTGCTACTTCATGGCTGTATTCACGTTGCTTACTACGTGGGAATCTTGTGGGCATACCAATATTTTCAGATCTTTGCATGTTCCAAGTGATAAATGCTAAAAGTTGTTCAGCAGACAGCAATAACAAGGATTCGACATATAAAAGTAGTTATAGTTTGACCCCTCAAGCTCTTAGGCCAGTGAATCATGAGAATGATGCTTTTCTTATAAACCGCGAAACAAGAGTTTTCATGTCTTTACCGCTAAATTTGGAATCAGAAATTCTACAAATAAAAGATTTGAGATCAGAGAATGTTGAAGCTAGTGATATAGAATATATATCGAAGTTGGGTGGTGTATCAAAAGAATATGCAGTTTTGAGGGATATTATAATTTCTTCATCAGTAAATGACACTTTGTCGAGGTATGCTGTATTATGTATTATTGCTTCTTGCCATGTTATGTTGAAATTTTTCATTCTTAAAATTTTAAAAGTTGGTGACTCTGTAATGTAAGGGCTCACATACTGAAATAAGCAGTTAATGCTCAAATCTATCTGTTTCTTATCATCAACCTGTTAGATAACTTTTTGCATGTGTGTTACAATGGTTTGATATTTTGTTTAAATGACTATAATAGTTTTGGTCTACGACCTACAAAGGGAGTGCTTCTTCATGGACCACCCGGCACAGGAAAGACCTCATTGGCTCATTTGTGTGCCCGTGATGCTGGTGCTAGCCTTTTCTCTCTAAAGGGACCTGAAATTGTGGGTCAGTATTATGGAGAAAGTGAGCAGGCATTGCTTGAAGTTTTCGAGTCAGCAAGTAGATCAAAGCCTGCCGAGGTTAGATTCCGTCACCCAGAAAATCAACTTTTCTTCATATTTGCTCTTTGGCTGGTTCTTGTTCAAGCTAGAACTGCAGTTTTTATGCCATGATAATAAATAATATTGAGCATGCTTTCTCTTCCACTTATCAATCTCGGTGCTTAAGTTTTATCGAGCTCTGGAAGAGTTCTAAGGGAGATCTCAGGCTGTAACACTGATGGTTTTAGAGTCGAGTTAGAAGGCTTTGTACATTTTGTGGTTTTGCCCACTCTAGCGAGTGATTGGGCATTGTTACTAAAAGAGAATCATTATTTCCAACCTCTCTGTTGTTCAGATTCTGTTTCTATGTCCCTAGGCTACATGCAGCCTTACAATACCAATTTCTTAATTTTTTTAGTTGGAACGTTATTGACACAAAACTTTCTACTCTTCAAAACAACTGTATTTCCGAACAGAAAAGAGTGGAGGATAAAGAAGAGCGATTGGTTTAACATCCATTTAGTTTTTTACTGTTATTTTTTCTAGTTGGGTGGCTAATTAATGTTTTTTCATTTTCAGATTTTTATTGATGAGTTGGATGCCATAGCACCTGCTCGGAAAGATGGAGGTGAAGAGCTATCTCAACGAAT
>JAYMTN010003032.1:0-10345 GCA_036897425.1 Erodium trifolium
GTCTGCGAAACAAAGCAGACTATTTTCTACGGGTCCAAGGTAGCTGGGCCTGCTACAGCCGGCCCGGACAATTTTCTGGTGCCCAGGGCTTATACGCCCTATTGTATATAGTTTCTATTTTGCAGTAATGCACCTCCTCACTTACCCGTTTCAAAGAAAAGAATAATATGAATGAATGTAATATATTTATTTCGGGACAGAAAACATTTAATATAGGTGATGCTAATTCTAAAACTACCATTAAAATATGAGTACTATAAAGGTCCATCTACATCATACAGCCCAAAGGCTAGAAAGCTCAAGTCCAAATATATCCGTCTGAGCCTGCAACAAATAAAGCCCAAATAGTGAGAAGTAAGCCCAAGGCCCAATCCACTCGACTGAATTCCAATTTTTCAACAAGAAGCCGCAAATCCAAACAACCATTTTCTCCGCGCGAAAGCGAAGCTCATGATCATGGACTGTGCTCGAGCTGCGAAATCGGCAGCATTCGTCTATGTATTATAGTGCCAAGCTCTCGTTAGGCTGGTCGGTGATGGGTTTTGCTCGTGATTTGAACCGAGTAGGTAACTCAATGGCTAACTTGTTACTTGTATGATGTGCATTTGTGAAATTGGTGGATGCCCACTAAGTGTTCGATCAAATGTCTGAGTGACTGGAATTTTACGTGGGTATGCAGGATATGGTGAATTGGTGTATGCCCTTGGTATGATTTGATTCGGTTGTATTGAAGGTGGAGTGTACAGAAGATCTTGCTTATTGATATTGTCACATGGCAAGTTATGTGATGCTGTTCTGATTTGCATCGTATAAAAGACTTGGATCCCATCAGTAATCGGCCCGAGGTTAAGCTTGAAGTAAAGGTACATGAGGCAGTTGAATGAGGAAGCTGAGGACCCAGAATTAGTCATAGGTCGTAGCAGCTGAATTGTTTGAAGTGTGATTGAGTCTGATGTTGCTGATCAGTCACATTCTGAATTGTAGAGGGTCAAGACGAGTTTATTGAAGTTTGAAAATGGCTAACCTGGGAGCCTAACTCCGTACCTCCCAGTACAAGACAAGTTCGGTTTGACTTAAACTCGAGGACAGTACTTTTAAAGTATTGAGCCAGGTACTTGAATTTTGGATGGTAAATAATTGTTACTTTCAACTGAGATGTTCATTGCTCGATCTGCTTCGTAGCCATATCATAAGAAAGAGACGGAGATTAAATCCAATGCAGACGAAAATAGCTTTCTGAATCAGGATAAATGAGGTACCCTCTAAACTAATATGAACCATTCATTATACATTTTGTTGAAAGTTGTTTCTATCAAACATTTATTACCAGATTGGATTGTAGAGAAGGATGTGTGGTGCAAGAGAGCTTTACCTGGTACTGCCAAGATTGGAAACCAGAAAAGTGGTCACTTCTGCCCAACTCATTAATCTCATTTTGTTTTCAATGATTATTCAAAATAGAGAATATTCATACGATGGCATATATATTTGCTGGACAATGTCAAATTAATGGCTGAATATGCATAACTGTATTGCACATATTTATTCACACTAACAAAACGATCACTAAAACGGTGAGTTGTTTGCATTTGTCAAACTCTGAAGTTTCTATGCATTTGTCATCTTTTTAGTTGTTATCATTGGTCTGTTCTGCTGTGGAACATGAAAAGAAACAGAACATATGTTGTCGTGGCAGTGAGAAAGATTCCACCTTTGCACTAAAGATGATCAATTTGATTGTTGTCATACAGTCTAAAATGTATAAGCATGAAAATTGCACGTTTATGTTACTTTCCTTCTATCTTATGCAGTGGAATGTTGATGCAACCTTATTGAGCTCTTTGCTATCTTATTGGACGCAAATTTTCTTACCTAGGGCAAAGCCACATCAAAAGTATAACCAATGCTGCCTTAAGTGGCATGACAAGGCTTTATCTTTTTTTTTTCCTCTGTTGAGGCTTTCCCACCTTATTGCAAACTGTAAGCCACTAAGAAATACATGCATGCATGAGGCATGATCAAACTTTCTGCTCTATGTCTTTCCCTTTTGGGTTTTGGCTAAATGTGCATGCATTATCAACACGTATGACAAAGTTATCCAGAAAAGAATAGACAAGTGCTTTTGCTGTGAAGGAATCTTTTTAACATCACGAAGATTGAACTTTTAAGTTTTAATCTAGTTCCGTGATAGTGCTTGCATTTTGTTTTCACATGGGATCTATAGAGACCGTAGAGGAAGTGGCAGAATTTTCGCTTTTAGGGACTTAGCATCACAAAGGCTGAACATTTAATCTGCAGAGAATTGGCTCCTGTTAGAGCATTGCTTGATGTCTTATAGATAATTATATTGTTCATGTACCTAGTAATCTCCTTGATGTACTAATCTTTTAGTCGCTCAACAGTGTGCATATAGTTCTCTCACTGCAAAATAACCCTGTGGTCTTCTAAACTGAATCATTGAAGTGTATCCCAAATTGAAAGTGTGTAGTTTGAGACTAGTTTACAACTTGAACTTTCAAGGTCATTTTTGGGAATTGGGCAATGGTTGATTATTTCAATGATGCCATATCCTGTGTTGGAAATTCAAAATTCTATTTTTCTTTCTGTAGTACTCAACTTGTATATTCTATTGGTTTGGCTTGAGGCAGTGCTGCACTTCTAGGTAACACAATTCACTTCCACCACTCATGTCAACTACAAATGCATCATCTTCCTCTCACTTGAAAAAATGAACTGTATTGTCTGCATAAAATGTTTCAAAATAGTATTTTCCAGCTTGAACACTACAGATCTGTTGGGGACCAGAAATATGTCAGACCCACCAGCACTGCTAGTTCTGGATTTTAGTAGCTTTCAATGCTGTTTCTGTCCTTTCTTTTCACAGAAAAATGTGGTATGAGTAAAAACACAGTGGCTGGTCTGCATAATTATCTTCCATGTATAAATTGATCCTTAATCGCTAATGTTACCTATGTTGAACAAGTCTTAAACCTCTTGACCTTGGACAAATATGTTTTTCTTTCTCTCACCCTCTGCATTAACATAACCTGAATATTGGTTCAAGGATCGGAATGTTTGGCCCATGAAGTAAAGAACAATCAAAATCGCAACCATGAAACTAGGATGATCAATATCTATGCCAAGGTTTTTTTTTTTCATTACATAATAGGATTTAATTACAAGGATGCCTGCTACAGCCTTTTCAGTACATGAACTAGACCTGCATTTCATGGAGCTTCTTTACTCTAATCTTGCATTGTTCTATCTCCTCCATAACTGTGCTGGTTCTCACAGGCTCCGAAAAAGTAGGTTGTGGGATGAAGAACCCATTGTTAGGAACGCGATGAGCTTGTAGCTTCTGATATGCTATGCAAAGAAGGCTGCCATGTTCTAGGCTTGGCTGCAGCAGCAGAGGTGGCTGATGGGGGTGACCTTTGATGGTGTCTTTCATTTCTAGTCACCTGAAACATCAAGGTATTTATATCATCAGACATCTTCATCATCAACCTTCGTAAACTCAAATGAATATGGTTATTGGTTATGATTCATGAGCATCTAATCTAAATCTGCACTTAAAACTAGGAGATCTTTTCTTGTCATGTGCTCTTGTTCGAATAAGAATATGATTTTGATTGTTCCATGAATCTACCTGATGATTCTCTTTCCCCATTTCAGATCTTCTTGCAGTGCCACTCTCAACTGTCTCAGACAGGGCTTTCTTCATCTTGGCTTGCTTCTTCTCCCCCAGACCTTTCATAACATCTGAAAGCCAAGCACACAAACAGAGGTCAGTCATCAAAGACCAAAACCACACTACTTGAGCCAAGAGGACTAATTAAAACAAACCTTGTGCTGTTATGAGTCTGTAAACTTGGCCAAGAGCAAGAGTGTCCGATGGCCGGAGAAGCTTGATCCTCGTCACACGGACAGGCTTGCTCTCGGCCGTTTTGTCCGGGCAGCCACCGGCGGTGCTGGTGTTTGTGGGGCAGAGGGTGGTGGAGATGAGCAGAGCAACATAGTGACCTGGGTTTATCTTCATGACCTCACTAGCATTCACAGGCCAGTACAGTGTATCTGCCTTACCATTTGTGTGTTGTATCACTAGAGTTGCAGCATCAACAGCCTGACAATTCCCCATTTCTTTTTTTTTTCTGGTTCAGAGAAGCTCAAGCCACTGAGCTTTGCTTGGAAGAGATGGTGTTGGTGAGAACCAGCACAAGCAAGCTAGAGAGGAAGAGGATGTGAACCCAACCAAGCAAGCCTCTTTATATGCCTCCACCTACCTAACTTGGAACTGGTAATTAATTTCTTTTCAATGGTGATTAAATTTGGTAACATAATTTTTACCAGAAACATGATAAAAATAAGAATTTGATGATCTAGTTGAAATTATATCAAATACTTTTAATCTAAAATTTTCAATATGATTTCAAAGATCAGGTATAATCATATTAAATCCGATAAATACTTGATGATTCGATTGAAATAAGGGTTATTATTATGTATTCTCCACTTACGAAAAAATACATTATATTATTCACATCCCTAATTTTAGCGCAATATTCCAAAATTTCAACAGAGTATTCCAAATTTTGTAAATAAACGATCGTGGGCATAACTTAAAAACATGAATAATACATAATGTAGTTTTTACGTTTATGCTAAGATTTTTAATATGATATAGCATAATTTAAAAAAATATCAAAAGAAATGATAAATACAAAATACTATTTCTTCTTTTTTTAAAACGAAAATACTATTTCTAATTTTGGAGTCAACAAAAGTTGGTCATGCACATCATTACTGAGGAACGTGTGAGTGCATAAACTGCACTGAAACACGTGATGGTGAAAACAGGAGAATTCCGAGGTGACTGTTTCTGATTGGTTGGTGAAACTGAACTGGAGAAGGGTTGCTCACACCTGATTGAGCCCCCGGAATAGAGACGTTACCGTTCTATTCCCAAAGGGGCCGTGTGGCTGCCACGTGAGCCGATAACATAGGTGTTGTTCTGTGAACGTTACCTGGAATGCGTGAGCTGTCACTCTAACAATCATGTGATCCCCCACGCGCGTCGGATTCCATGTGGATCTCACGTGCCAGTCTCTGACACCATTTTGCCAACTCATGTAAACTCTTTGACCTCACCTTTTTTTCTGAAAAAAATAATAATGTATTTTTTCAGTACAAACTAATCCCAATAAACCACTCACAAACAAAGTAAATTAATTTCTAAAGCCAGTGGGCGTGCACATTCTACCTGTACTTTTAAAGTTATATAATAATAATCAATAATTTCACACAATAATCCAAAACTTAAACCAAATTAAATACTTTTCTAAAGCCATTTCAACTATCCCACACGTGTGCTTCGGATTTTCTCGAATAAAGATCGAGGGAGTGAATAATAAATTATTTGGATAAAAGCTGTCGATAAGTAAAAAAAGAGATGGTCCCAAGTGACAAAATGTGAGATTAGTTGGGCCAGAAATGTATGGAATCATTATGCTAAAATAGGACCACAGAGGAGCAAAAGATGAGGGACATGACAGGGTGAAGAAGATGCATGCAATGATCGCGATTGAGGGGCACGCGCTGGGGAAGCGAGAGTGGGTGTGGTGGGGCCGTCTGGTGCTGGCCACCGACCCCACAGTCCCCACGAGGGCGTGAAAGTGAATTCTGTGTTTTGGTGTAGAAGTAAACGTGAAGGAGTTATGTGGGCCCAAACCTATATTCGAACTCACCCTGAACTAAGGTTGGAGAATCTCATTTGAGTTTGTTTTACTTTTAAAGGTTGACTCTTTTGCTTATTTTATTTTACTTAAGTAAAAATAATCGAGATATGATAAAAAGATAGAGATCTTTCGATAGAGTCCTATAAAAGATAAATCAATTTTAGATGTGAAAGGATAATCATCCTCATTAAATTGGTTTTGATTCATATAAACATCTTAATAAGAGGTTTTAGGGTATTTATTTATGTATCATTAATGATTAGACTAGTATTAGACAGAATTGACCTAGCATTAATGATGTGTGTTTATAATCTATATTATTAAATATTTTCTTTCAAAATCTAACTCGTTCATTACGTTGTATCGGATAAACCGGATAAATTATTTGTTACAATTTATAAGATCGGATTTCCATCCTTGTTGTATTCTTGTTTGTGTAGTAGGGTTAAGAGAGTGAATAAGAAAGTGGATCATCTTAGTCCAGTCTAAATCTATATGTATACTTTCTAAAATGTAAATTGTACAATTGGTTAATAATACCTGGCAACATTTAATTATATATGTTTTTTTTACTTTGCTACACTTAAATATAAAGTTTGTCTGGATGGTAATCTTTAACTTTCCAAAAATTCCACTTTATTATAGAAAGGTCAAATAGTGTTGTGAAAAACTGATAATCTGGTATTGCCTATGTCAATATAACTTTTCAAATTTCACCTTATTGCAAAAAGGTCGGGTAGTGATGTGAAAATCGTGTATTATCCATACAAATTTTGAAAATTTAAAATATCGTCCAGACGAATTTTATAATTTATTGTAACTAGATAAAACAGATACAATTAAATATAGCTAGTGCAATTAACCCTTGTTATGTTTCACAAAGGTATGGGGCAATCATAATTAGGTCATCTTCCAAAACAAAAGGCCCTTAAACAGACATGAAAAGCCAGTAGAGTTGTTTTGTATGAGATCGGATCAGATGATTCCTAACCAGTAAGCTGTAATAGCTGTAATGGGTTTTGTAATTACATCACGATGAAGCCAGGACCGACCTGCGCACAACACTTGATTTATAATTAATCAGATAACATTAAGATTAATTGAGGGAGCACGTGTCATGTGAAATCAAGCCCAAATCACGTGCCAAATTGTTCTTTCCCATACCTTGATTTCCAAACCCTAATTAAGCATCATCACTACTCAAGGCTCCTACAATAATTACGACACCTTCCTCTTAATAGTTATCTCCACAACACTTCAGTGCTGGGCTTGGGAGGTATTAGAAACTGGATATCCACCTGGGAATGCGTGAGAATTTTTTAATTTTTATTTATTTATTTATTTATTTAGGACTTGACCAAATGAAAGATATGAAGAACACTGCGATCTTTCAATGTCTTGAAATTTTGACCATTGCAGGTGTCTTTGAGAATCATGAGTTTTTTTTTTTAATGTCAATAGGAGCTTGATTCAGATATGTCTAGATATGTAAGCTACAATCATATCAACCGAGTCAATAAATATACAAAATTGCTATAATAACCGAAAACGAAATCACGATAAAGTAAACAAGTTCAAGGTACAATCTTGTATATATACACTAATTAACGTGTCACATTTCTCATTCGTGTTCTCACAATAATTTTGTGAACTCGAACAAGAATACTCTATCGTCAATCTCTTTTATTTTATCACTCTAACTAATGTTGTTACAAATTAATTTCTCACGGGAAACCTCGTAGTAGAATGAGAAATTATACCTAGTTTCTTTGTTGCAATGGTATTTTGAGCATCTATTACCCAAATAAAGTGAGGTGATAATTTTTTTAAATGAGTGTAGTTAGATGAGAAAACTTAAAAATCATAATAGCCAAGTAAGAAAGATGAGACTAGTTCGGTATACTTTAGTGAGATCATCACACATAACTAGAATAATAAATTAATTTCATATTTCTCAAAGTATCATCGGTCTATTGTCAAACGAATATATCAAATTACAATGAGATACTTCGGTAATCTTATTATTAAGCCTAGAATGACTCAAACTTAAACACCACTTTAGAACTCTTTTAGCTCTATCTGAATTGATGTAAAACTTGATGAACCACTAAGGCTCTCAAACTTTATTTCAGTGGCATGCAATGTGCACAACCTATTGATGTGTTGGTCTTGATTCATTTGAAAGTAACCAAAAATAAATAGTGGGAGACATTGAGCCTCTCCTCCTTTTCATGAATTAAAGTGGGTGTGTGGGGGAACATTATTTTGGTCTTCAACAATCCCACAAGACCATGGCCCATAAATGAGGCAAAGCTTAAATTAAGTGACTCAATTTGTTCTATTTGACTAAGGTCTTGAGTTCAAGTTAAAGAATAATTATATATTTTGATCTGTAATGAGTCTAATGACACTAATTAACAATAATTGAAAAGAAGAAACTAAAAATTCAAACCACCAAGACCAAGCAATCCCAATTAGTGAATAAAAACAGTAGTTTTATGTTAAAGCATAAATAAAAGCTATGCTAAACTTTAATATAGATTCAATTGTGTATATATCAAATGGTTGGTGGGATTAGTATAATACCAAAGCTACTTTGGGCTCTTTCTACCAAATCAAGCATTCTCCTTTTACACAATCAAGAAGACTTTCAAAAATTAGCAACTTTTCTCGACGAAAAGCAAACATCGATATTATATTTAAACTCGATCCACCTAAAAACTCGTATTGATAAGTAATCAACAGTAACAAGACATGACTCTACACTAAAACAGTACAAGAAAAGCATTAAAACTACTTCACTGCAACTTCATATCCATTTCTGGTGTTTCCCAAATGGAATTTACATCAAGAAAAAAATTAACGATCAAATAAAATCTCCGTAACTAATCCTCTATAGCAACATACTATGTTATGGTAGCGATGAAGCGTAACACGATTCACGTTAACGGAACCCCGAGTCATGCCAGAGCTGTGCAAATCAAATCGATGGAAAATACCTGTTAAGATGGAACGGCAAGGCGTAAAACTCCTCGCTTCTTGGATCGGTCTTGAAGGTTCGGTACTTGTCCCACCAATGCTTGCCCCGGTCTTTCCTTATCGCGCCTTCCTTGTGGAACAAGGTATTGTCCAGAAAATACGCTACACACCCAGCAACAAAAGCTTCCGAAGAGAATGGAACATTGATCATATCATTGAACTGCCAAGCAAGAAAATAAAAAGAAAAATCATTACAATCATAACCACTTACGGTGACGATAGACTGATGTGTTCAAAAACCTACCCATCTCGCTCCTGTGTGGATCGGGCTGTATCCTTTAAGTGCAAGGTATTCGTTGAAGTACTGTGGCACGGACAGGCCCAAGAAGATAGAGAAGCCCAGTATGAAAATTGTACGGAAGCTGTTGAGGTTGCAGAACTGAAGAAGGCTAAGCCCACCAGCACCTGCATATCCATAATGAAACAATACATATCATGTAGAAAAACCCGATGAAAATAGACTGTGTTGGCGTGTTTTGAAACAGAGCAACATACCCACGTAAGCGAAGAAAAGGCAATACAATGCAGCGATTATGGGTGCTGGAATTGAAGCAAATACAGCTCCGAATTTCCCTAAACGGTAAAGAAAAGTTAGACAAGAACTTCAAAATGCTCAACAAGACATGTATTTCAATTTGAGGATGATTGCAAAAAAGTACCACCTGCTATTCACTTTGTGTGAATCATAGCATTCTTCTTTGATAATGACAAAAAAGAGCACTGAACTTGTATTTTGGTGCACTCTGTATCAATTTGTTTCAAAATAACGATTGTACCCTTAAAATTCTAATTTTAAAAAGAAAGTTAAACAAAAAATCTAGAGTTTTCATCTTCCTTAAATTTCTTTCCCTGGAGATGAATATTTTTACTTACTATTTTTTCAATTCCAAGGGTAAAATTGTCATTTTGAAACAAAAGTACAAATTCAGTGCCCTTTTTTGTATTATCAAAAGAAGAGGGTTTTGATTTGCAAAATGTGAATAGAACAGGGTATTTTTTTGCAATTATCCCTTCAATTTGTTAGCTTGCATTCACTTACCAAGAACAGAGAAGAAAATCATGAAACCTGCAGATATTTGTGTAACTCGCCTGCTACCAATACGGGTCAAAGCCAAAAGACCAGCGTTCTCTCTTTAAGGAAGTCAAGCAAAGTCAAAGATAATATATAATTAAATTATTCGACTGATTCAATAATTGAAATTGCATAGTGTATGAAGGGTTTTCTAGAAGTCTTACACAGATACGGAGGATCCAGTCACAGTTCCAAACAACCCGGACAATAATATGCCAACACCCTGATACCAGAAAGAGTCTATTGATTCAACATATTATTAATGGCTAATTGCAAATAGCTTGCGGTGAACTATGCGCGTTTTGCAAATACTATCAGTAAACTACTCTTTTTTTTTTGCAAACGACATCCCCAACTATTTTCCATCTACAAATCTACTAACAAGGTTATTTTTTTGTTGCAAAAAGTCGAAAGTAATCATGCAAAAGTGTATACATAAGGTTCCGAATTGCAAAACACGTATTCATGAGGGTTACAAATTGCGAAACACATATACTGT
>JAYMTN010003033.1:0-10345 GCA_036897425.1 Erodium trifolium
CGGGACTAAAATGCTCATGAATGTGGGCTAAAAACATCGAGAATCGATGTCATTTATGTCCACGTCACGTCTCCTGCACATTCGACCATGACAAGTATACAAATGGTACCTCTCGTGAGAGGAGGAAAGGTATTTACTTTATCGTAGTACCTGTGTCCGGATATTGCGAGGGCATTATGGACATGACGTGTGCATCCGAAAATATGTATCGCGTGGTTCTGGATACTATGATTGTTGTTGCGACCATGCATTGTCAACGTAAAGACTCGCCCCGTTGTCGTCAGATGACGGAGGCGAGTCGTTCAGACTCAAACGACGCCTATAATCACCGGATCTTAGAAATTCGTTATTCAACATTGTCTGAAATTAGCTTGAAAGGAATGAGGGTGCCGGGAGATGGGGAGCAAGAGACATGGGTATGGTGATGTAGGTAAACATCTACCCTATTTATAAATGAAACTGTAAAAAAAAAAAAATTCTTTGTAGCCTCGCGAACGAGGCGTTGTAGGTGCGCTGACTAGTTGGACAAAAGCATGTGCCGATTCCCAAGCGTCATGACGGGGTGTACTGCGTTGACGTGAAGTGACAACCAAACCTCTCTGTGTCAGCGTTTTAAGAGTCGCATATGTCTATGACTCGCTCTGTTGCTAAACGCTAAATGAGTCACTCAACTCGACGAACGTTCGTACATAGACAACGTTGCTTGACGTTGACGGTAGGGCCGTCGAGTCCAGCGTCCAACAACTCCCCGCTCCACAGGCTCTCAGAATGAGTTGAACTTTCTCCTTTTCTTAGACAACCTGGCTAGATTACAAAAACATAGTACAATTCTCCAGCCGGCAAAGTTGACTAACTGTTCATTATATAAGATAATGTTGGCAGGTTACATACATTTCTCTGGTGCTTAAGCTCAACTCAAGTATGGGTGCGAAGCAAGTAGGAGTGTGTTTGGTGATGCAAACTTTGATCTCGTTACTGATCATTAAGGAAGTTTCAGCCGTGTCGTTGAGCAGGAGGAAGTCACTGGAAGCTATCAATCGGAAAGGGCCATATCTGGGTCTCGTCACTGTGTACCCGCCGGAGGAGCAAGCTTTTTTCTCCACCGGCGCCTTCAAGCCTCACCCCAAACACCCTTACGTTGATCTCTCAGGGAGGCGCTTTCGGGTGGGAAAAATCCATGGCAAGAAGGTCATCTATGTCAGATGCGGAATTGGGATGGTAAACTCGATCTCAAGTTTTATTTCACTAAATCAAGTTATACATTTAAAATAGTTGATGTTGATGATGGTTGATAAAGATGAGTGATGCGATCACAAGTTGATTGTTGATATGAGATGAAGATGAAACATAATTAATGGAGCCACCGCCGTGTGTTGGTGAAGATTAGTGCTTTGAATGAGTGGTTGAAATGGAGAGAGAGAATACGATAAAGATAAGTTTTATTTGTGAGGGTTATTCTATGAGTAGAGGTTGAGACCACATATAGTGGAGGTCGAAAGAATCGTCGAAAGTGACGAAAAAAAGATTTATTGACGTTTTGGTTGTAATTTTTTCTCTGTTGGCGATTCATCGTCTTCCGAGTCTGCAGATTCATCGACGTCGATTCTGCAACCATTCTCCCTCTCCTCCCTCCGACTCTCTCTCTCCTTTTTATTTTCCTCTCTCCTCCCTTAGCCACTCTTTGTCTAACACTTATTGAATTTGGTCAGATTCAACTTAACGAATCCGATCTCCATTATAGAAATTACCGATTCCGACCTTGATTTAACCTACCGATTCAACGAACTCCATTGACTCTATTGTGGATGGTCTGAGGCTCATTCATTGGTAATATGTGAATAACTTGATCAACTCTAATATATAGAATATGTTTTAGGTAAAAATCCGTATCATGGTGTAAAAGTAACAAGCCTTTTACTATTATTCTGAGGGTAGCTATGGCATTATGCATACCCGATTCGACAAGTCCGACTCTCTATTCTAATAAATTATGACATGTGTTTGATAAAATCCGACAAGATAGTATCTTACCTGACAATGATACTTCTGTTCGCCAAATACTCAAGTACTTGGTTGATGTCCGGAAAAACATGATTCGAGTCCAAAAAAATCCGACCTTAATCGATTATGATACTTTAGTTTCATGATTATGATGCTTTAATTAGTTCAACAAATACTTAAGAACAGGTTGATTTTCAACAAAATCTGACCGTACTCATGACATCCCACTAACGCCTGTTCTTATGCATTGAATCTAGATCCGACGATCAGATTAAATGGTTTATTGGTTTTAATTTCATAGTAGTTTTCCACAAAACTCTTCCCAGTAAACCTATGCTTAAAATTCCGTAACATCAAGAAATGAGATATAGTGTTAATATAAAATGTATTTATAAAGATATGAAATCTTAAATTTGAAAAGGACGACATATGCATCATCAAAATATGAAATCTACGTGAGGCTAAATATCAAATTGTGGCCCAAATTAATTTCTTGTTTTACATTTTAAGATGAACGTGTATGTGTCGGATGGATTGGATTGGACAAGATCATATTCAAAAGTGAGTGCATTGTGCTCTGTTAGGTAAATGCAGCTTCAGTGACACAACAAATGTTGGATTTGTTTGACGTAAAAGGCATTGTACATTTTGGGATTGCTGGAAACCTGAACAACTCAATGTCCATTGGAGACGTAAGCAGCTCCTTCATACCGGCATGTGGGAGTGGCTGGTAGTGGTAATCATGTATAATTTGTCTGTATCAAAATAAGTGTCTTATATTATTTGTTATATTTTGACATGGTAATCCTGATATTATAACAGATACAATTGTGTCTAATTTTTTTATAAAAAAATTGGATATTTACAGAATGGCAATAGAACATTGGATCCTATGGATTTTGCCCAACTAAACATCTCCTCGTACAATGTCCCGAAAGGAGAAGCAACTAATTTGCTCGGACATCTAGGATATATGAACGAGGAGCTCTTCTCTGACTCCGGGGAGATCAACACGGGTCGTCCGTTATGGTGGTCTCATATCAACCGGAAATGGCTTCAAGTTGCTCAAAACCTTGAGGTATTCTACTCACTTCCTACCAAAGTTTTTAAGAACATGTTATAATAGAAACTCGATAAATTAATATTTGATTATTTAATAAAGGGGTAATTCCATTTTAGTACCCTAATATTTTCGGATTTCGTTGTTCCAGGGTATGGAACTGGAAAAATGCTTGAATTCAAGCGTATGCCTTGCACAAAAACCTAAGCTTGTGGTTGGGTTGAGAGGCGCTACAGCCAATATATTTCTTGACAATGCTATTTATCGGGACTTCCTCTTTAAAACTTTTCGGGTTTCATCTACTGATATGGAGAGTCAAAGTATCCTTACATTTGTCCATTCATAATCCGTTTACTTTGTTTTCAACTAGTGAGTACATTCCTAGTTTAGTATTGTTAATGTATTGTATTGCAAAATAATTAACGAGGAGTATTTTTTTCGTGCAGACATGTATGTCGAACGGCTTTCCAGTGATTGTGATCAGAGGATTGTAGGACTTGGCTGGGGGACAGGGAGGAGAGAATCAAATTAATACATTTGGTCCGCTAGCGGCTCTCAACACTGCCAAGGTTGTTGTTAGATTCGTTAAGGAACTAACTACAAATGAATACTGATCATATACATTAAACTGATTCCTCAAAGACCTGTCATGTATAGGCTAAAGTCTAAATAATGGGAAATTATAAGTTGAATGATGAATTGGTTCTTGTTTCATGTAATTTATTATGCAGCGAAAATTATTAGAAACTATCCTTATGGGTGTATTTTTGAGAGCTTGTGACTTTGAATAAAAACTCTTGCGATTTGTATCTGTGAATTTTCATATTTTTACACCGTTTATCACAGAGTTAAAAATAAAGGCGACGAAAAATCTTATTTACACATCACTCTTTTGGTTTGTTTAGTCACAAAATATTATATTTGAGGGACATTTTCTTACAAAAATTCATTTTTAATATGAGGGGATAAGTGGTGATGTTAAAAACTTTGGAGGTTATATGCATGCACATGACAAATTTTAGATGAAATTTGTTATTTTTTCCGTAACAATGCAAAGAAAAATGAAATAGTGAAACTATTAGTAGTATGTATAGTTATCTGTAGGTTATTTGTGTCAACCATTGTATCTCTTCTCACATCATATGTAAAGTAAATATTGATCCAATAATTTTTCCTTTTGTTACGATAGTCTTTCTTTCAATTATCTTCATCTCTTTCCTCTTATGCTCAGATCCTCCTCCTACCACCCATCGTAGCCTCCACCCTGTATATACTGTATACAACATTCGAAACAAAATTAGGATGTTGGATCGTACAAAAATCAAATACACACAGTGGGAAAAATTGTTTCTTCTCCATTGTAAAATCCACAAGGTTACACATCATATTGATGGCACTACAACCCCTGTTATTGATGATCCAAACTATGAGAGTTGGAGTGAAATTGATGCACACGTCCTACAGTGGATCTATGGTACGATATCTAATGACATATTGAGCCGAATTCTAGAATCCGAATCTGTAGCCTACTAGGCTTGGACTCGCCTGAAAAATCACTTTCACAACAACAAAGGCTCTCGTGTGGTAGCCCTCGAGCATGAATCTAATAAGCGCTTTCTCCTCTCAGAAGTCCCTTGAAGCATATTGTCAGCGACTCAAAGATTTGGTTGACCAGCTTTAGGATGTCGAAAGCACAATCAATGACCAGCGATTGGTTCTTCAGATGGTTCCCGGTCTTCTATTAGAATTTGATACAATCAGGTCCTATATTAATCAAACTCTTCCCCCCTTTGATACTGCTCGGAGTACGCTCCAACTTGAGGAGCAAAGACGCTCGGCACGCCAAGAGGTTATCGCATTTGTTGCACCAAACGCGTCCTCTAACGACCAGCCTGACCATGCCGATCGCACCTATCCTATTAACTGAGCTTTTCGGCCACGCTACTCCGATATGACTCATCGTAACAACCAGTCTGACCCTTCCCGTGGATCATATTGCCCCAATCGATCTCCAGAAGGGTACTATCCAGGCCGATTTGCGATTCCACAATCACAATTGTGGCCATCGTCTCCATGGCCTCCAAATTGGTTGCCACCGTCAAGCCTATATCCAACACAGCCAGGTTGGGCCTCTCCATGGCCCTCGGAGCCTCCTCCATATGCATCACGGTTCCTTCCAACAACACCAGTCTTTCCACCATCACGTCCTAGTGCTCAAGCTCATACCACTGGCACTCTTGATTTAGTACACACCATCTCCGACAATGCATATTTTTAGCTTCATCTCTGCTCATTCTAGAGGATAGAAACTGGTATATGGACTCTACTGCGATAGCTCATGTGACATCGGATTCAAGTACTCTAATCCATTCGTTTAATACAAGCACTATAAACTTTATCTTTTTTTGCAATGGCAAGACCATTTTGGTACACTGATCGGGAACATCTCGTCTCACTGACCATCCCCAAAACCTCACATTACATGAAGTTATCTACACTCCAAACATAATCAAGAAACTTATCTCAGTTAGGCAATTTACCATTGATAAAAATGTGTGTTGAATTTGACCCAACTGGTTTTTCTGTTAAGGATCTACGAAATGGAACCATCCTTCTCTGGAGCAACAGTGATGGTGACTTGTACCCGTTCCTCTCCCCGTCCTCCAAGGTTCCTCCTACTGTCAACATTTCCTCCTCTTCCTCCTTCTATGATCATTGGCACAACCGTCCTGGCCACCAAGCATGCACGTCATGTCTCATTTTCGCCAAAATACTATAATATCTTGTTCACCAAGTCCATCTTGTCGTTTATGTACTACCTGTCAAATTGGTAAACATAAAAGATTTCCATTTCAAGAATCTTTGTCTGTCTCGTTATCCTCGTATGACATAATACATAGTGATTTATGGACATCACCCATCCTCAATCAAAATGGTTACAAATACTATATGATTTTTATCGACAATTATGCACAATATGTTTGGGTCTTTTCTCTCAAATACAAGTTTGAAGCATTCTCCAATTTTTTTCAATTTCAGAAATTTGTTACCACACAATTCGGGAAACAAGTCAAGAGTTTTCAATGTGACCTGGGACGGGAATTTGATAACTCATCGTTCCATAACTATTCCAATTCTAACAGTTGAACTCTCCGATTTTCTTATCCTTAGACATCGTCTTAGAATGGAAAAGATGAACGAATGCTTCGTCGTCTAAATGAAATGGTTCTTGCTCTACTTCCCTAAACGTCTCTTCCTCCACAATTTTGGGTCGATGCTCTCCACACCTCATGTTATCTTCATAATATCTTTCCATCCAAAGTCATCCAATATCATTCCCCTACCACTATCCTTTTTCTCAAGACTCTATCTTATGGTCATCTTAAAGTATTTGGGTGCATCTGTTTCCGAATCTCTCAGCCAAACGCCACCGTAAGCTTGAAACTCGGTCCTCTCGTTGTGTGTTCCTTGGATATCCTGCATATTTTAGGGTTATAGTTTCCTTGATCTAGCTATAGTTAAAATTCACTTGTCTCGCCATGTCACATTTAATGAGTCTGTGTTTCCCTATGCTACTTCCTATCCAACCACACCTACCACATACTCCTTTCTCGACAATGACTCTAGCTCAACTCCTCTTGTTGTGTTCCTTGAAATGTACGTTGCTCCTAGTACCATTCCTGCCCCCATATCGAAACCCCTTCCCCTCCTTCACAACCACACCCTGCTCCAACACCCACCCATCAAATGGTCACTCGATCTAAAGTTGGAATCACTTGTCCTCACAAGAACTTCAATCTCCACACATCAGCCATCTCTCTCATTCCCAAATTACCATATGTTGCACTCCGAGACCCTATTTGGTCCTCTGCCAAGGCTGATGAATATCATACCCTTATTCCTAATCATGCGTGGGATTTAGTGCCTCGACCAACTGACTCCTCCGTCGTCCGATGCATGTGGCTTTTTCGCCATAAGTTTCATGCGGATGACTCTCTCCCTCGCCATAAGGCACGCCTTGTTGTGAATGGAAAGACTCAGCAAGTCGGTATTGATTGTTCTGAGACCTTTACTCATGTGGTCAAGCCTACGACGATCAGGGCGGTTCTTAGCCTTACTGTCTCTCGCCGCTGGCCCATACATCAGTCAGATGTTAAAAAAAAAATATGCTCAAAAATTTTATTAATAAGACCGAATTTAGAATAAGAGTCGGAAAGCCCTGATTCAAGTAGAAGCAGGGTACAAAAGGTCATAAGACCAAAACCACGCTTACAGAGGAGTTTTGCTAAGGGGAGAACTATAAGGCCATACCTTAACCCAAAAAACAAATAAAACCAAACAAAACAAACAAGAACTATTGTGCTGCTTGCTGCCGAGCCTTATGAGACGACATCCACAAGGTCGAAACGGGAGGTGCTGTCTTGATAGTACGTTCCCGAGTCAAAGAACGAGCTCTCGAACGAGTAACAACAGTATAGGTAGAAGGCCGGCTTTAACGAGGTTGAAGGAGGGCATCCTTCCATGGACTACTCTCCTTCTCTCCCTCTTCCACCGAAACCTCCAACCCGTCATATCTGTAGCTATCGAACCTGGCGCCACACCATCCACATAACCCTCCTCGAGACTGAGTACTGGGTCTGACACATCAAGATAGCCCACTTTATTTTGGGCCTCAATCTGATCCGAGGCCGAAGCCGCGTTTACAGCGGGACTCGATGGATCAGAATCCCTGCAAGCACGGGCTTCAACGCTCCCCATAAGCTCAATCAGACCACTTGAATCAAAAGCAGGTGGAACAATTCCAAACTTCGCAAACTGAGAATCGCGAGAAAGACGGCGAGAATCAACCTCCGCCCGAACCCACTCTGATATAGCGACAACAATGTGCTTATTATTCCTCCAAGAGATTAAATTACCACCCATCATGGCACAATATGGCTCAGTAACATGTAGTAGAATGCCTATATGATGGAGATCCTGTCCAATCTGCATCAAAATATGTAATTATCTCGGTATGTCCTTGGTCTTCACACAACAATCATTGTCCTGGAATGCCCTTACTATGCTTTAAGATGCGCACTAATGCATCCCAAAGACTATCAGACAGAGATTGAAGAAACTGGCTCACCACATTTACAACCAATGAAATGTCCGGTCGAGTAACAGTAAGGTTACTAAGCCTCCTAACGAGTATGCAATACCTTCCCGGGATCATTTAGAGGCTCCCCTCTTTTTGGAAAAAAGTTTAGAGATTGGATCAATAGGAGTACCGTAGGGTCGACAATCGATCATCTTTGTCTCTTCAAGGACATCAAAAGCGTATTTTCTTTGAGAAATGACTATTGTGTTGCTAGCTTGGGCAACCTCAATATCAAAAAAATATTTGAGTTGACACAAATCTTAGTTAGAAAATGCTTAAATAGATGCTCCTTTAGTCTATGAATCCCTTATTCATCGTCTAATGTAATGACTATATCATCCACATAAACAACCATATAGATACACTAGCCTTATAATGTGTGATGGTAGAAAACATAATAATTGGCCTCGCTATGAACCATACCAAATTGTGGATAATTGTACTGAATCTGTTAAACCGTGCTCGAGGTGATTGCTTGAGACCATAAATAAAACGTCGGAGTCTAGAAACCTAATAAACCCCTTAAGTAATTAATCCCGACAATTGCTCCTTGTAAATCTCTTCACCGAAGTCACCATGAAGTAGTTTGGAGTTTGTATCTCTAATTCTAACATATACCATTACATAGTTTCAAACTTTGAAGATCGTATCAATGAGAATTCAAATCCCAACTCTACCATATGATTACGTTTTAGGTTATGTACATCCAACCAGAGCTACATATAGAAACTCTCAACTCTTTGGTTAAGACTTTCCCTTGTAGAGGTACGCACTGGCTAGCAGGAGTTAAAAGCATAGCCCATAGTCTAACCTAACTATGGCAATTTAGTACTCACTTTCAAGCTTCAGGTTTTCACCTATTTGTTAAGACTCAATTCTTTGGCTAAGACTTTCCCTTATAGAGGCATGGATACCAGATTTGTGTATTCAGTAGTTTGTAAATTACTTCTGCGAGCATTACTTCTCTTTCCAAACACATTTAGAATACGAGACAACCAACTGTTCCCATGGAAAAAATATAGTCATATGCTTCACATGTGTAGCTAAGTTTGATGTACACAAACATCAGTAGACAGCTTGAAACTTTATGGGGACAATATGAGTCAAAACGCACATCTAAAGATGTGTCCTACTTTGTTCACCAAAGTGATGATAAAACTTAGAAAAGAAAAGGGAATTTTTGCGTCCTACTTTTAAGTACAAAAGATGTGAGATAAGACATCCATATAAATAAAAATAAGAAAAAATGTTACCATTCCAAGCTGAAACATTGTATCTGCGTAGTCTGAATGTTGAAGTCCAAGAACACGCCTCTTTATCTAAATGAGTATAAGGTGACAATGGTATTATAAGTACACAACTGATTGAAACAAACAGAACAAAGCAATGACTAGGTCATACCTTCAAAGCACGCTGTCCAAAGAATATTCATGTCAATAAAAGAACAAAACCAGAAGCAATACTTGTCAGTACAAAATACAGGAAAGAAAAATTAGACAATAGAGTAAGAGGGGTGGAGGCCTCAGAAACGACATTGATGGCATGTAATCCATCGACAGAATATTCAATAGTTATGTTTTGTGATTACTATTAAAGCAATTTCCAGAATACTCAAAATTTCTAACAAATACTAAATGAGAAAAGAAGTATAAGAACATAGAAAGTAACTCTGATAAAAAAACTACATAGAAAATAATTAATTATACAGCTTTTCTACTTTAACTTCTTGACTCATATAAGTGAATTTTATAGTAGCATGCATACTAATTGTGAACAATATGTAGATGTTTTTTATGTCTTTCCACTAACAGTGAAATATGTCTTAAGGGTTAAAATATGCTCCATATAAGCATTAAAAATGTGTAAGAATAGTGTAGCAAACAACACATACAGTATGAAGATAGTGCAATCAAATACATGGACATTAACAAAATGTGAGAGATTTAAAGGACACGTACTTGAACACACTAACATAGTTCATACACCTTTAACTGAATAAAGACAAATGTGAATACTCCATTACCTCATAACATGCACGAGCTTGTTCTAATTTCCGTTCCATAAGATAGAAATGCCCAAGGTTATGCAAGGCAGCCCCCACACTGTATGATAATATGTCAAAAAAAATAAAATGATGGGCTGAT
>JAYMTN010003034.1:0-10343 GCA_036897425.1 Erodium trifolium
CCTCCATGTGTGCCTCAAACCTGAAATTTCAAAGCATGTCTGCGTGAGAATGAAAGAGACCATCTCAGAAAAGATTCTCTTGCACTTCATTTTAGGAAGGATTTGCATCTTGATTAAAGCTCCAAACATCTGTGGAGGGTAGCATCAGCAGAACATTCTCCAAATATTACCAAAAATATATATTAGTCATTACATTATGTCATTTGTGTGAGCACAAGATGCAAAAATCATAGTAAACCGTACATTAAAAATCCCATTGCTATTTCCAGACAGGATTGTACTGTCTGCAGTAAATAAAACACTATAGTTGCAAATTCTCCTCATCCAAAATGCCAAGTTACATCTTACAGATGTATTGATCCCTAAAACTATAAGACATGTAACTGTTGATAAATACCTGTTTGGTGGAACTTTATTTGGTAAAATAAGATACCGGAGCCCATTTTTCAACTGCCCCCGATGCAACTTTGGGTGAGAAGGAAGTTCAGATCTCAAATATGCCTCTAGTTCTGTTTTATCTAGTTCAGAAAACAATATATCCGAATCTGGATTCTCAAGTATACTGTCAGGCAAGGCTATACTCGCTGCATGTGGCTCATCTGGACCCACAGTTGCACAAGGTACGTGGATCTGCTTCCCCTGAAAATAACGAAAACTAAAATTAGCAAGGCAGGAGTCATGAAATGTCTCTGAAAAGGCTCCTTCACAATTGTTATAATAATTGGATATTACTAGTCCTATATGGTATATTTCAGGTGTGCTGATAGATTACAATATGTAAACTGAAAGCATATCATATATATAAGATGTCCTTTTCTACAAGACGTATTTCACATTTGGAGTTCCTATACTCAGACGCATACACTGAAGGAAACACAACTATTGCATACAAATCAGTGAGGTATTGGGCTACTTTTTTTCAGTTTCATATTGCTCTGAAACCAAAATATAATATGCAATTAATGGACAGAAATGTTCAGCATAAAAGAAAAGAACCATATAAAAGCAACCCATTACAAGACAACCAGAAAATTACATGGTTTGCACATAAGAGTTTAAACAAAATTAGTAATCATGCGTAGAAAAAGTGCAAACAAATACATCAGCCTGATCAAGTTATCTTAATCATTTCAAGTAGAAAAATAGCATCTCAAAAGGCAATAACATTAGACTTAACTGAATAACTGGCGCTGGGTCTATGAGAAAGAAAACAGATTATGGGTGCCTCACGTGAACAAAAGGATTGCAGTAATAGTTGTCAGGTTGTGTGTGAAATATTACTTCGTCAGGTCTGTATTCGGAAATCTATGCACAACATCCTGAAACTAGGGCCACAAATAAGAAAAAGAAGCATTTTTTCCAGGAGTTCACATATGGGTACCTGTTTTAACTATAAACATGATCATTATGCAAAGTAGGGGATGCATAACCATGTAGCACATTAGCAAAGGGCGGACACTGAATCTACGGGAAGAACTTGTGGCAGCTTACTTACCCATGAAACGCCTAGTGACTGCTTGGCCGGATGAAATGTGGACTTATCAAGAAAGAATCTTGGTATGGATCTTCTAATATTAGGGGGAGTTCTGCACCGATTAAGTGAGCAAGAAATACAATTATGTCTCCCCGGAAGGAGTTCCTCAATAACTTGACCACCACAAATAGAAGATTGCTGCCTCCAGCTACTCTTTTTTGTGAAAAATCGTGGCCTGCTAGTTCCAACTTCCTGAGACCACCTTTATCCACAAAAACCAAGAGCAACATGTACAACATTAGCATAGTGTGATAAAACTAACATTCATGAATTTTGCTGGCTTTGAGTTTCCCTAGGAACAAAACCCAAAAAAGCATACACGTGCTGATTGAATTGAATAACACATGAAATTAGTAATATTATATGAACAATCCAACACTGAGCCCTAAATCTAGAAAAATAGCAATTTGACACCACCAACGGCCGAGCTGCATCAGCCCGCTTACACTCAAACAAGCATCCATTTCCAATTAAAAACGAGTGCTAATTCTCAACGTGAATTGGGCAAGGAATGAAGAGGGAAGGGGAAGCAACCTTGTGGGAGAAGACGCCGAGAAGCGAAGCGGGTGAAGGGAGGGCAGAGAGTGGAACGACGTCGCAGAGTGGGGATAGGTGCGCTGGTGTCGCCTCTGGGGCATAAGGATGGGCCGAAATGGGAAACGCAGGCTACGAGAGAGGTGGACGGAGCCATGGCAGGCAGTGACGAGAGAGAAGCCCTGTAGTTGTGGTGATGAAGAAGACGAACCCGTTAACCAATAGTAATATTACCACCACCACCACTTGTGAATCAAGAGCTACGGCTAATGATACAATATCTCGCCCGCCCGCTTCGTGTTCGTAGTTCGTACCTCGTTTGTGTTTGAACATATTGTCTCGGGTCGGATCTACCGTGCACCGCTTAGAGTTTAGAAGTGAGCTGGTTCGGTAAAACTGGTCCATTGGGCCTGGCCTGTTCGCTAACTTTGGCCCGATTTCAGATCCATAGCTATGACATGACACGACGAATTTCATACACAGAAACAACACAACTTTGTCAGTAAATAATCGGGACCACCATAGACCATAGTTAATACCCGACGTCAAGTGGTGCATGGCAAAAGCAAATTGCTCACGACTCATGAACAGTCAACACGTGTCACTCCTACACTAAAATTCATCATCAAACAACGACTTGGATAAATATCCACCGACCCACCCGTCGGGCGGGAAAAAAAGGGCTAACGGATAGAAATCTCACACCGCTGACCACTTTAACGACGGTGACCGACAATAAGAAGATAACCGCTAGGACACTTTTTTAAATAAAATTTAATTAATAATTAATAAATAAAATAGTGGAAATGACCAGAAGAAGAAGGCAAGTGATTAAAATATTGATCCACCTCGTCGAGGCACGAAACTTCGTTTCACGCGCTTCCTTATCCCACCACGTCTGTTACGCATAATCAGTTACCTATATATTCTATCCTTCCATTCCGGATCTCACTCACCACCATAAATATATACTCGTCACCACGCAAACATTCCCTTCCGATTCCGATTCCGATGATGAAAAATCAATCTTCTTCAGCTCCAGCAGCGTCGTCGTCGACTCCAATATCTAGATCTCCATCTCGATCATCTTCTCCGAGATCGGGTTTCGGAAGGTTGCTGAGGAAGTTGTCCGGGAGGAAGGGGGAGAAACGATCGCTTTCTGCTGAGTCTGGTACCAGGAGCGGAGATCTCCGTAAGGTGTTCGATTTCTTCGACGAGGACGGGGACGGGAAGATATCGGCGGAGGAGCTGCAGAGCTGCGTGGGAGGGGAGCTGACGAGGGAGGAGGCGGAGGGGGCGGTGAGGGCGTCGGATTTGGACGGGGACGGGTTGCTAGGGTTTGAGGAGTTCGAGAAGCTGATGGAGGCGAGCGGGGAGGAGGAGAAGAGGAACGAGCTCAAGGAGGCGTTTGGAATGTACGAGATGGAGGGCTCAGGGTGCATAACCGCCGCCAGCTTGAAGAGAATGCTCAGTCGGCTGGGCGAGTCCAGGTCCGTTGACGACTGCAAGACCATGATTCGGAGGTTTGACCTCAATGGAGATGGTGTCCTCTGCTTTGACGAGTTCACAGTCATGATGATGCGCTAAATTAATTGGCCATACTGTTCTATTCATTTTGGTGTAAATATTTGGATAATTAATTATTTTCTAATTTGGTCTATTTCATTTTACTTGTTTATTCTCGGACGGAAATTTTCGACCCAAATCTGAATGAGTAAATCAATTATTAATAACTAAAAACGTTATATTTAATTTGAGTGAAAATTTAGATTCTTGGTAATATACACTTAATTCTGGAGAATATAAAAATTCAATCTATTTGATCTAGATGACAATGACATCAAACTTAACTGGTTTCATTGTCTCATTGCCATTGGTCATTGATTCATTGCTTCAAAAACAAAGATTAGACTCAACAACAGTGTTACGTTTCGTAAAAACTAAACTGTTTCTGATTCAGACATCATCATCAAATACGCTAAAACAAAATGAATCTGAAGCTATGTTACAAATATTCTTCATCACCCAATATGATAATATAATCGCAATACAATCTTTGACTCTGCTCTTTTTTTACATGTTCTTTGAGACGGATAAGAACAAAAAATCCGAATGCCACCAAAATCTTGAGAGCAATACCGTTTACTGTTCATCACAGCTGAAGCCTCTACTGTATACAGCTTCTTGACACTTGCTCCTTATTTGGTTGGAACAGAAAAAACAAATAAATAACTACACACAAGATTCAAGAAGATGATGATGATCAGATTCAGACAGATTCAATCCCATTGGCCAGGTCTCCATGGATCAGGTACCGAAATGTCGGGTTTTGGGGCAACCAATGAACATACTTGTCCAGCCTTCCCCTTATGCATCTCCTGATGGCATTCTGTTGAACCTCTGCAAGACACCCAATTACCAGCTCCAGCAGCTCTGGCATCGTCAGCGACATGTCCTTGGCAAAGTAGTCTAGGAGTTTCGGTAGCAGAACCTTTGTCTGCCTGTGGATCAACACGCTGCCTTGGATGAATTCTTGCCTCGCCACTTTCAGGTCCTGAAATATGGTTTTTGCTGTGTAAGCTCGGACCTGCATTCACAAGTTGTGCATCCAATTCAGATCATGGCACATAAATTTCAGCACAAGCATTGATGGAGTGATGTGCCTATATACCACTGGGTCAGAGTAACCCCCTGTACACAGTGCAAAATGAACGTGTGGCTCCGGATATTCCAAGGCGTATGGGTGTCTTGTGCTCCCTGTCTTCGATCTCCTTCCCGGAGAAAACAGTGTTTGTAGCCACTGCATTGGCAATGTATTAAGGGAAGAAAGATAAGATGAAGCGGTTGATATAAACCTACAAGGGCTCATGTGATTTGTTGCAAACTTACCGCTGCTGAGTTACGCGACCGAATTCCCAAGATGGAGCTTTGGATGACATATGCATTTATGCAATGCCCACCTACATTGTATGCTGCCTGAAAAACCAAGATTTAGAATCCACACAGGGGCATAAATGTACTGAAAGGTAGAATGTTTCAAAACTGTTTTTAAGGGTTTGTTCGAAGATTTTGACAAAAGCGTAGGATTACCTTTAAAATGGTACTACTTTTTACACGACTGTGAGTTCCATAAGCCAAATATGCCTGCAAAGAAATACCCGTAAGGCATGCCAAATCCATGCACTGGTATAGCCAACAATGATGGTGTGTATGAAAGAATATAGCTAAAAAGAGTTCATTTATACACATAATAACAATCCATTGTAACAAGTTTCAAGAGAATCTAGCCATATTTTTTTAGGAATAATCTCACTCAACTACCCTTTAGTATGCACCAATCTCAATCCACTACCCCTAAGTTTTGTAGTCTCATATTACCCCCATTCCGTCGGCTTTTAGGGGTGAAATGACGAAAATACTCTCATGTAAAAAAAAAGGGTACTTTCGTCATTTCACACCCAAAAATCGACAGAATTAGGGTAAAATGAGGCTAAAAAACTTAGGGGGGCTGTTAGAAACTAGTTACATTTAGGGGTAGTTGATGAGATTGGTGCATACGTAAGGGTTGTTGGGTCAGATTTTCGCTAATTTTTAGTTCTATTTTGTTTTTGGTAGATAGATCTGATGGAACAATGCAGTGAATTCTACATGCTACTTCAAAACTGACCTATAAATTATAATCTCATCTAACAATAACTGGTCAACAGTTCTCTTAACAGTTATATATGTTCAAGATACGCAAAAATGAACAGACAAGAGAGCCATACATGCATCACGAGTGCATTGTGAATGTTGATCCAGAATGCAAGCTTCTGTTCACGTTTCAGATTAGTTGGGTCAACCTTCTCAAGACTGCCCACCATTGACCTACACAGACTCGAAACATATGAGAATCATAGAAGTAAGTATGTCATTTACTCATTTACACCATTCGATAGTTAGGTGCAAGTGGCCCACCTGAAATTTTGTAGCATTGTAGAAGCATAATTGTAGCTGTTGTTATCCAAGCATATTTTGACAACTTCAACAGTGGAAGCATATCGTCCAATATTCTCTTCTCTGAACCCTTGAAACCGCTGATTTGTTGCAGGATCTTCATTGCAATATGGGCTCCAACTATCACCAGGGTTGTGAGAAGAAAATATACTGGAGGAAGATAAGGAAGATGTAGGAGAAGCTAACAAGCCAGCACTGGTATGAGCGGGGTCGGCAAGTTTGCAATATATAGAAGATATGCATCTAACCATCTGTTCAGAAAGTCTATCTGGAGTATTAAGGACATCAGCTAGCTCGGATGAACCAAGGTGATCTGCAAGGCTGCGGTGACCTGAACCACCATTTTGCTGGCCATGTGACATAAATTTATAGATTAGGCACATGTAATTCTATGTTAAACTGGTTATGAGGCTAGGTGTGTTTACCTTTGAAGAAAATGGTTGAAATCTAGCCGGGGAAGATTGGTTGGAATAAAAGGAAGTGCTTCTCTGCATGAGCGGCTCCATTTTCTGAGGTGTTCTGTCCTCTACAGCTGGTGTCTTGGAATGTAAAGGGGTTCTCATGGTGTTTGGGTGGGTAGGTAGATGCTCTTCGAATGCTTTTCGGTAAAGTGATAGAAGATGATTCTCTAAATGCATAATTTCAACCTCAAGTACAGCGATTTCCTTCCTCAGTTCTGCAGTAGACTGCAATAGGAAAGCAAAACAGATGATCATATATCACTTGAATATAAGCAAGGAACAATTGTACATAACACCACACAAATTGCATGGCAGAGGTAGTGTGCATAACACCAATACCTGTGCTGTTGGAATGCCATTAGATGCAACAGAGTTCATGGAAATCGAACCCAACCCCTTGTCTGAGTCCCAACAAATCGAAGCCTCGTCATGCAACCTCCTCTCCAACTGTACAGTCATTGAATAGGGTAAGATACAAGAAGACATTCAAGTAGGCGATACAATACAAGTATAGCTACCTGGTCAAAGAATTTGTCACTCACTATAAAAGTTCTAGAACAATTTTGGGCAAAAACAATATGCCAACACTGGACACTTAAAGCCAAGCAGTGTGGAGAAAATGGGTCTCAAGCAACAAACCCAGATCACCATATCTATATACACTTAAATTCAAGCAGTTTGGGGCAAATGGGTATACTCAAACCATCACATAGATACATAAGACCTGGTGATGCACAAGTTACTGAGTTGGGTATAGGCAAAATGGGAAGAGCAAGAGCACTTACAGGCATAGAATGGTAAGAAGAGAGTCTAGGTGACATAAGAACACTTTTGAGCATCTCATTGTCAACAGTAAAGCTGCAATCAACAAACCCAGAATTGTCATTGATTCATGTCAAGTAATGATGGGGCCAAAACCCACTTACAAAATCATCTCAAGAAGCGAAATATACCTTCTGGAACTGAGGCCAGGAGGAGAGGAGCAAGAAGAAGAGCACCGGCAGTTCACATTCATACCCATAACTTTCTTCCCCTCCAACAAAAAAAGCTTCTGAGAAATCTGACAGACCAGCACAGCATGAACAGTAACTGGGGAAGCAAAAATCAACCCAAATCAGCTTAAACAGAGAGCTAGGGCTAGAGCTCAATCCAGTGGCAACAATATATATAGGGCCAAAGAAGAAGAAGAAGAAGAAGAGGACGGGTCAAGGAGCTGACATTGGCAACTCAGAATACCCAAAAAAATCAGGTAAACCAGAACCTCCCAATTGAGCCACTATCAAGCACAGGGTGGGTGGAATTAATTAAATAAGAGAGAAGATGAACAATGTGGAACACTAGAAATGAAGCAACTGAATCGATCCTATCTCAAAGAGAAGGAAGCAAAAATATAAACAATAAACCAACTGAACTGATGAGGCTCGCTGCAGGGAATTGATTTCAATGTGTGATTGTGCTACTAATAATGAATTTCATTTAATATTAATGGTAATAATCATAAAATTAAAGTTAACAGTGGTGATGATGATGACAGGTCAAAGTCTTAACAAACTAATTATAAATTAGTGTCACCTATAATAGAAATCAACACTATAACAACAAACCCATCGTGCTCAACAGGTATCATCATATCAAACTGACCCCATTTTAAATCATTTATGTGTGTCTCGAAATAAGATCATCACTAATGTTTGCATTTAAATTCAATTTGAAGCATTTGCCTACCCTTTTCTTCATTTTGAAGAATAATACGAATTCTTTGTCTAAAACAATAATAACCCACCTCATACACGAGCATATTGTATTCATTTTGTGAAATAAAATTGTAATTGACAGCAACTTACTTGACCTTCAAGTTTGTTGGTATAAATCTCTATCAATTAAATCCATTTTGAGATTGATCCCTTACAAATGTAATTATGTTAAATTTTTAATATGATTTTACGTTGATTCTTGAATATGAAGTATATTTTTGGGTTGTTTGTGTTATTTTTGTTGTATATCCAATATCTATGATGCTAATATAATAGCTGAGTATTAGTTTTGATAGTAATAAAATGTAGCTTATTAATGAGTATTTAAAAGGTTTGACCTCGTAACATTAGGTCTTACACATGAAGCTTTAAATAAGGAACAAATTAAGAGTTAATGTGGGGTTGGCAGGGCTGGTGGTGAGTGTGCCCCACTGAGGATGCTAAATTATTTAAATTGAAAGGGTCCTCCAATAAGACACCCCACCCTACACGATACATATACTGTTATGAATATGAATATGATCAATATCAACCCATCCTCTTGTCTAGGTAATTGGAACATCTACTACACTGTACCATACTGGTATGGTATATACATTCATCAACTACTTTTTTGGGGGTATTGTCTGTTATTGCTTCGGTTGCTTTCTCGGCAGTGGGTTTGGTTTATAGCTCCCATATCAAACACAACCAAAACCTTTTTGACCATGCATGTAGGGAGTGGTTCATGCCCTACAAATAAGGGTTTATTTAGCGAAGAGGAATTTATTATTTTGTTTACTGACATTTTCGCATAACGAGTTTGATATCCTTGATTAAAAGTAGTAGGATCATGGCGTCCTGGATGATAGTTTTAAGACCCAATCACGAGTGATCCTAACTCCGTGGATGCTCCCTGTTTGTTGTGCAGTTTTCAGCAAATGAGACAGGCCTTCTATATAAAAATAGGAAAAGTAAGGCGAAAGGGGATCCCCTTGCTGGATACCACGTGGCGGGGTAAACATTGGTGTGTCCCGACCCCCTGAGGAAACTGAATATCGAACCGTACGGATGCAGCTGGGGATAAGCTCGATTCAATCAGTCGAAAACCCAAGCTTCTGCATGATAGTTAAAATATACCCTCATTCGACCTGATCATGAGCTTTGCTCATATCTAGCTTAAGAGCCATGTACCATGTCGCCCTTTGTCTCTTTCTCTGCAGAAAATATATAGTTTCAAAAGAAATCAGAACATTGTTGGGGTAAAAAAACCCTGGGATTCAGAGATCACGTATTGCAGCATAGGCCGAAGCCTATTTGCCAGGACTTTCGAGAGAATCCGAAATATTACATTGTAGAGTGCAATAGGTCTTAAGTCCGTAATGAGTTTCGGATCAGGTTTCTTAGGGATGAGTATGATCGATGTATCGTTCAGTTCCGGGTCAAACCCTTTTGATTCTAGTACTCTCTAGATAAAGCGAATAACCTCATGAGCGACCACATGCCAGTATTGTTGAAAGAAGCATAGATAAAGCCCATCCAGACCCGTGGATTTATCTGAACCCATTTGGAAAACAATTGTCTGGACTTCACTAGCCAAACCCGGGGCCAAAAGTGTAAGATTCCGATCCTCCATGATCCTATATTGCAGGTTGATCGGAAAGCAGCTCAGATCGGGATGTTGGGTGGTAAATAGATGCCCGAAAGAATTGATGATAAGTTTCCGCATGCCTGTCACCCAAGTAATCGTTTGGCCTGCATCGTTTTTTAAAGACATCATAATGTTTATTCGACGGCGATACGAAGTTGTAGCATGGAAAAATTTAGTTTTCTTGTCCTCAACCGTGAGCCAGTGTTGCTTGGCCCTTTGGCGCCAAAACGCTTCTTGCATACATAAGGCCTTTCCATATTGAATCTGATTTGCCTCTCTTATGTGTACCCCTGCTCGATCCACACGGCCATTAAGGTCTGCACCATTTTATGTGATTCAAATTTTTTCGAAATTGAAAGCGCCCCCATGTGAAGACCGAGAAAAAAAAAGGGAACCACGGACCCGCAGCCAAGAACCACGGCCCCGTGGTCATC
>JAYMTN010003035.1:0-10342 GCA_036897425.1 Erodium trifolium
ACGACCTGGTTCTCAATTGTTGGTTCAACGAAGAATCTGGCTTCGACCCGCCATTGGAGCTATGCAGTCCAGGTCTCTGCACCAACGGTCCTTGTAACCAAGGTGAGTTCGCTTTCAACGCAAGCATCCTCCACGAGGCGGATTTGAACAACCTTTGTGTGATCAAAGATTTGCAAATGTGTTCACCTTGTGGCTACAATTGCTCCCAAGGTTTCTTCCTGTCGAGCCAATGTACCGAAAGCTCCGACAGAGTGTGCACTTCTTGCTCTCTCTGCCAGAACAGCTCTTGTTGGGACATCTGTGGCCTCCAACCATCTCCGACCAAACATGTTCACGAGTTGCATAGGTTGATGCTTGTCATAGGTTGTTCCTCAGCTGGTTTAGGTTTCATCTTGTTATGTTGGCTCATTGTTCCACATCTGATCCCCACTAGAAACGAAGACTCGAATCAATTCAAGAACCCGGATAATTTGGAAGCCGATGGTCAATATGATTCACAGCCTCGCCTGTCGAAAGCTACTAGCCTCGGATCAGCTCAAGTCTTCAGGCTCTCCGAGCTTAAAGATGCTACAAATGGGTTCAAAGAGTTCACTGAGCTCGGCCGGGGAAGCTATGGCTTTGTCTACAAAGCAGTCCTCCCCGACGGGAGGCAAGTAGCTGTGAAGAGGGCCAATGCAGCCACGATCATCCACTCGAACAACCGCGAATTCGAGACAGAGTTAGAGACACTCTGCAAGATCAGGCACTGCAACATTGTGAACCTCTTGGGTTACTGCTCCGAGATGGGAGAGAGGCTTCTAGTGTACGAGTACATGCCTCATGGAACACTCCATGATCATCTCCATGGAGGCCTCTCCGGGCTGAACTGGAGCCTCAGGCTCAGGATTTGCCTGCAGGCGGCCAGAGGGCTTGAGTACCTCCATAATCAGCTCGACCCTCCGGTTGTTCATAGGGATGTGAAGAGCTCCAACATTTTGTTGGACTCTGAATGGGGAGCTAGGGTTGCAGATTTCGGGCTCGTTACGTCGAATGATAAGGAGGGTGATATTGAGATGGACTTGAAAGGTGATGTTTTTGGGTTTGGAGTTGTGATGCTTGAGATTATCAGTGGAAGGAAAGGGTATGATAGGGATTATGTGCCTCCTAGTGTGCTTGATTGGGCCGTGCCCTTGATTAGGAAGGGCAAGGGAGGGGTGGTGATTGATAGGGACGTTGGGCTTCCGAGAAACGTTGAGCCTCTGCTGAGGCTTGCTGATTTGGCCGAGCTTGCTGTGAGGGAAGATCCTCGGGAGCGGCCTAGTATGGCGGATTTGGCTTCTGGGTTGGAGCAGATTGTGAAAGATGGTCTCATCTTGTAGGTCTTTGAATTGATCAAGAACACACATCAGCTTCAGTGAGTACTGCTCTTCTGTGACTGTACATTTGTTGTATTAAGATTCTTGTACATGACTTTGGTTAGTCCTTAAACCTTCACAAAGTGGAGGGGATATACAATAAAGTCATTAGTTGGTTACTGTCTCTTTATCTGTCTCCTCAACAAGCATTTCAACTTCTTACTTGATGATAATAGTATTGACAAAGGTGCCGGTTAGTTGTTCATGTCAAAACCCGATTCACTAAAAATGCGATTGGATAGATGGATTTTTTGATATAATAATCGAAGGTAATGAGATCCACGTTCGGTGAGAAGCATGCATCCACAATGGTCGATATCAAGGTAGCGCTCCGCAAACGATCTTTGATATCGCTCGAGCCAAGAAGACCGCAACAACCGTGGGCGTCTGCCTCTGGCTGGTGTCGACGCCCAACCGGACATCCATCACTTGGGAAAATGAAGAAATATACGAGAGAGAGAGTGAAACGTCTACTGTCTCCATGGTTGGCGTCCACCGCTACCACTCTTTTTTCCTATGTGACATTATTAAGTGGGAGACGTCTCTCCCACTTGATTCTCCCACTTGATTCTGCCACAGTGGATGCTCAAACATACCCTTAGAGCAACTCCAATATAGACGAATCCATGCGGAATGATTGAATGAGACCGCAAGCGTCCGGAAAAACCGCACAATGTTGGAGGGTTTCTTTAGCTCTCTCTTCATCCCCACCTTTGTTCATCACTTTTTTGTCTTCTATCTGTGGGGTACGGGTGTGCAAATCGTGGTCTCGTCTCAGTCTGTTGGGTTTATGGCTCCTTTGGATGGCTCGAAACGTTAGGATTTTTCAGGAAGCTCCGGTCTTTCATCCGATTATCAGTCTACGGAAAATCCAGCTTGGAGCGCTTGCTTTGACTCAGACAGAGGGGAAAACTCTGTCTCCAAGTTCCTTGAAGCTTTCGCCAGCTATTGCTATTGCTAAGCCGACTTTGTGTCGTTGACTCTGTATTTTTTTATCGACCTTTCAGGCTTTTTGACCTTTAATTGGGGCTTGTTGGTGGATTGGTGGCTTGAAGTATTCTTCCCGGAAGCCATACAACTTGTTAATGCATTAGTATTTTCTGATAAAAAAATAGTTGAGCGGAGAAAAACCTATTTATTAAATTTTTTATAATATATATTTAACCTATCAATTATTCACCTCCTTAGTCATTCACTCATCGTTTCGCAATTCTTATTCACCTCCTTAGTGTTCATCATCGGAGATACCTTTACTCACATAAGGTGAAGTTGAAATGATTCACGTTACATGAGATCCGGCACATGGGACAACACAACTGTACTTACCATAGTCTCTAGCTTTTCTAGTAGCAAAAAGGTGAGTATATGTCAAGTAAGAAGCTGGTTAGCTTCTGACTTTCCTCACATCTTCACCCTTTTCTTCTCTCATGCTATCTCCTAGTTAATGGTTGAGAAAAGTGAAGAAACATGCCATAAAGAGTTGGGATCCAAGTCATCAAAGCACTCTCGGACAAGCCTATCCTTAACAAGAACCTTTGCTGTATCAGATTCGCCCAAGAAAAAGCTTCGAAGATCACTACAAACGCAACGCAACGATAGGCCTCACTTATAAGCTTCCTCACCATTACTCATATCTTTTATCCTTCTTTGTTATGTCTCTTTCTCCATGGCTTGACTTGAACCTTATATACATTGTCAAATCACGAGGCTCGTGTTCGGGTCACCGGTCAGGTGTTTTTTTGAGGAACAGAGAGACTGAGTAAGGACGTGGACATGGAAGTAGTGTGGTTTCGGACTTGACAACTTTGTTGATGATGCTTCCTAGGTTAAGGTACATGCGAAGTCTAGCCACGGTCGGGACTGTGATCATGAGCAAGAGGTAAGTGGTGTTTTAAGTTGAGCTAGTCTAGTTGTTATAATGATTTGCATGCACTCAGCAATACATGTATTTATACGTACTTTCGAATTCTCGTATATTGTCTCTTAACTTGTAGGTCTCGAGTCTTGAGTCTTGACACAATGTTAAAATTCTGACACTTGATTGTATCTCATTGATGGGCCGGGCCTCCCAAAAGGAGACATTCTTTGAACTGAGTGTGTGTGTATTTACGCATAGTTCAGTGCAGTATATATACTCAAATCAAATCTTAATTCATTTTATAATCCTAAATAACATAATCATAAATGAAGAAACACTAAATTAACCTATCGTAAATTAGGAAAGAATGAATTATTTAAAATATGAAATCTTAAACCAAAAAATCCTAAATAACCTAGTATTTATTAGGAAAATATTAAATTACCTATATTTGATTAATAAATGGACACGTCACGTAGGATTGCGTGATCAAATAGACACTAAATCGACGTCAACAAATCTGTAGACAGTCTATTTTAATTTATGGATTTTGGAGTAAATAGGGTCTCCAATAGAATCGAGATGAAAGAAAGCGGACAATAACATAACAAAATAAAAGACCATTCGCCTAGGAATAGGTCTCTATCTAATTATAATGTCAAAAATAGGAAATAACCAAATCCAATGATATATCGATATGTTCCTCTAAAAATCCGATTCGCAATGTATCAAAATGAATCAGATTTTTTATGATTGATCAGTATAAACATCAACAACTTCGAATTGGATTAGTTTCTCTTCAACAAATAAGTGTTTGGGCTGCTCTTTTTTATTGTTCTGTTTCATGACCCCTTCGATATGCTTCAACAGTTGTCGTAACAACTTCTATAACAATAAACGCGGGTTAGACCCATTATGAAAGATTCGACACACTCACTAGATAAAAAGATAGAATCGTTAATAAGAAACCCACACCTCACTTTTAAATACATCACTAAGATATGTCTCCATTTCAGTGTTATACTCTATATACAAAGTAGAGGAGAGATCTGGTGGGAATGAATATAATAAATGTTTAGCTAAAGTTGTGTAAAACATATGTATAATGAAGATTGAATGGTGTAGAAGAGAGAGTAGCACAAACTCAATTCCTTCCCTTCAATGATGGGATTGAGCATTAATACATTCCTATTCTTCTTTGTCACTAACTCATCATGGCATGCCCCATGTTGTCCTCATTTCAAGTGCCTAGTTTAATTATTTCATACTTCTACACATTTATCTTATGATGTCCCATCATTATTTTATTAACCTAAAGTGATTCTTCATAAAGCTCAAGCTTGAAATGAATAATTAGCATCAAACCTTCTCTAATTTCTAATATCTTTGATTTAACAAATTACCGATCAACCACCAACTATTTTTTATGTAAAACACTTTACACTTATGACTAGCATCTCAAGTAATATTTTTAAAATGAATATTACTTGAAAATATTAAATTCTTTAGTCCCCTTATATTATGAGCCACACTAAAAACGCCCCGATGATGTCGCGTTTAACCGATAAATACACGAAACTTTGCTTTTAACCGATTCATACACAATTGTTTCGAAATGTAACAAATATCCCCTTCCGTCAGTTAAAATGACGAAAATATCCTCAACTACACTTCAATAATTATTTTAAAAATAACTTTTGGTATATATATATATATTGACTTATTAAATCACTTCAGTTTTATTTAAAAAATTACTTCAATTTTATTTAAAAAAATCGCTGAAGATATTTTCGTCATTTTGGCTGACATGAGCTATTTGTTATATTTCGAAATAATTATATATGGATCGATTAAAAATAAAATTTAATTCAAAAAAAATTAAACGCGATATTTTCAAGGGGATATCCGTAATTTACCCGATTACTAATTGAGGGTGAAGATGAATTACCCGAACTAATAATCATGATGATGGAAAATAAGAAATTAGGAAAGTTAAAGACACGCACTTTATAGCATGATCTCTCTCTCTCCTCCGTTGATAATGTTTTGGGTGGAGCTTTACGGAACTCCATTACCGACCCATCCTTCTTCATATTCGTCTTCATCATTATCATCTTCTTCTTCTGTTCTCTTCTGATTCGACCTCTCACATTTCATAGCTCTCTCTCTCTGCTTCATCTATCTCGTTCTGCTCTTTTCTCTTTCGTTTTTGTTTGTTTCTCTTTGCTCGTCAGTCTCTCCTGAAATCGTCACACGAAGCCCAGATTCATCCCCGCGATAATCACTGCCCAGTTCTGAATTTTCCCTTCTCTCTTCTGGGCCTCGTTTATTTTCTCTCGCCCTTGTTTGGTTGGAGAGAAACTCTTGTATCTCAGCTTGTTCAGAGCATATCACAGAGCGAACGGGAAGAGGAGTTTTCTCGGGAAACTTGTCTTGTTCTTTCGCTTTTCCGTCCCATCTGTTTGTTTGAATCGAACCCACCTCGGATTAGGGAGAATTTTGGTTGATTCGAAGGATTTCCAGAAGGAATCGCATGGGTAACATAGGAAGCAGCGGATCAAACGGTCGGCGTCGACACGGGAGCCGGCGGAGCCATCCACCGCCGCCGCCTCCGGCTCCTCCGCAGCCCGAGATCACGGCGAATCGATACGTATTCGCGGCTGCGACGCCGTACCCTTCGCAGTACCCAAACCCTAACCCTCCACCGTACTACCAGTACCCGGGGTACTACCCTCCGCCGCCGCCGTCGATGCCGGTTCCCTTACCGGCACCTTACGACCACCACCACCGCGGCGGCGCTCATCCCCACATGGAGCCTCCGCCCACCAACTGGGCCGGTCCGCTAGCCAACTCGCAAGCCAACTGGGTTGGTGGAAGGTACCCATGTCCTGTTATGCAGAACCCCACGCCTTATGTGGAGCATCAGAAAGCTGTGACTATTAGGAATGATGTCAATCTCAAGAAGGAGACTTTGAAGCTTGAGCCTGATGAGGAGAATCCTGGTCGCTTCCTTGTTACCTTCACTTTTGATGCTACTGTTTCCGGGCGGTAAGTGACTCAGCTCAACTTCGTGTTCTATAATTTGGATTTAGCATAATTGTGATTGCTTTAATGTCACTGATGTGTGATTGGAATGCTAGAAATGGATAACTTCATGGTCTATAATTAGGTTTAGGCATATATTGTGATTGCTTTATTGTCTGTAATGTGTGATAGGAATGCTAAAAATTGAAAACTTCATGTTCTATAATTAGGTTTCAGCATAGGTTGTGATTACTTTATTGTCTATAATGTGCGATAGGAATGCTAGAAATTAAAAACTTCATGTTCTATAATAGGTTTCAGCATAGATTGTTATTGCTTTATTGTCTGTAATGTGTGATTGGAATGTTAGAAATTGAAAAATTCATGTTCTATAATTAGGTTTCAACACTGATTATGATTGCTTTATCATCTGTGATGTGTGACTGGAATGCTAGAAATAGAAATGATGTGAGTTCGTTGGGTTGGTGTAGAATGCTCAGTGATTTGGTTGAGCTAATATTGATGGAAATTTGTTGTCTTTATGAGGTCTAGTGTTTGAACTCAAGTGGGTCATCTACTTGGAAACATACATGCAGAAAAGGGGTTAAGTTAGGAATTGCCTATAAAAAAATACTTGCTGAAAATTGCTTTCTGCTTGGATTGGGGGTTTACTGATTATAAGCTTCTCTATAAAGGATAAGAATAGAGTGTCTGATGTAGGATTGCTTCTATGAGTTCGATGCTTCATTGGCCTAAAAGAATTCGTTGATGGAGTAGAGTTGTTTTCAAATATTTAACTTTTTCTTGGAGCTAATTCATGGGTTTTGGAATATTTGGTATATATTTAGGGGCATAGGTGATCCTGATTACATTTAGTTTCACATGAAAGATTTAGGTGCTCCTTCATGTACTTGATTATTTGGTTTGTGAACTGTAAGCATAGTTAAGAGTGTCTTAATGCTTGCTATATGTACATATATTTTGCTTCCTACAATAATGATTTATTACATGTTTGTTTAGTTTTTTTTTTGTTTTTCATTTATTGTGATGTTCGATCCTAAAACTTTTGTTTTTTTATTCGTTGGGCAAACAGCATCACCATAATTTTCTTTGCCAAAGAAGGTGAAGACTGTAACTTAACACCAATGAAAGAAGACATTCTCCCACCGATAACCCTCGATTTCCCACAAGGTTTAGGCCAAAAGTTCAGACAACCCTCAGGAACCGGGATAGACTTCTCGATGTTCGACGAGGCCGAACTGTTACGCAAAGATGGCGATATGGATGTGTATCCTCTAGCTGTCAAAGCCGAGGCATCACCGGTGAACCAGAACGAATCAGATGGGAACTCAGCTTCTGGAACGGGAACCATGAATTCTCAGATAACCCATGCGGTTTTTGAGAAGGATAAAGGTGAGTACCAAGCTAGAGTGATGAAGCAGATTCTTTGGGTCAATGGTATGAGGTATGAGCTGCAAGAGATTTACGGGATTGGCAATTCCGTTGAGAGCGACTTTGATGGGAACGACCCGGGCAAAGAGTGTGTCATTTGTTTATCAGAACCGCGGGACACGACTGTCCTACCGTGCCGTCACATGGTAACTATGCTCTCTTTTAATAGGGATAGTTAAAATATCCTCTGTTAGTTTTTAACATTTATAAATATGCCACTGCTACAACAAAATTTTATTTGAGTTTTCCTAAATTTTTGTAGGGGTATTTATGTCATTAAATATGAAATTAAGGTAAAGTGGGAAAATTTGGATGTTCAGTGTAGTTGAGTAAGAAACCTTAAAAGTCAGTGCAGTTAAGTGAGAAACATGAAAAAATTAATTACTTTTGTATGGTTTTTCTCATTGAACAGCGCAGAACTTAAAGTTTCCGCACTTTACCTTATTTTGGTGATAAACGACAAAACTACCCTTCATTAATTTTTAAAAATGTCACCGATACAACAAAATTTTACCCGAGTTTCCTAAATTATAGTGGGGTGAAGTGGGAAATTTAGAGATTTTGTGTAGTTGAGTGAGAAAATTTAAAAGTCAATGTAGTTAAGTGAGCAATGTCAAAAGATTAATGTATTTTTGCCAGATTGTACCCTTTTATTATTATTATTACTATTCTGAATGTTGTGACTAGTTGAAAGGTAACTATGGCTGTGTTTTTTCCAAAACAGTTGAAAACTTGAACCCATCACAATTCACAAGAATTACGGGTAAAATTGTACTCGCTATAAAAATTTCAAAGAACCCATTGAAGGAAAAGAGAACACCCTTATGGAAAGACACATTTCTGGTTATTTACTCGTTTAAGTTCAGTTCTTGGGGGATTAATTTGGTGATGTTATGCGATAACTAATTGATGAAACTATCATTGATCGGGTTTTGTGTTTATGATGCAGTGTATGTGCAGTGGGTGTGCAAAGGTTTTGAGGTTTCAGACAAATCGATGCCCAATCTGCAGACAACCAGTAGAGAGGCTTCTGGAGATTAAGGTGAACAATGGGCCTGATGAATGATTAGAGAGAATCTTAACCAATAACTTGATGTATAGATAGCCCTTCGCTGTCTTCATTTGCTTGCTGTTTCCTTTTTCTTCTGAATCAATGGCTTCCCCAATAATTCGACAGAGTTGTGATCGTTGCTGCGCAGTTTGGCATTTTGCACAGTGGATACTAGTCAAAATCTGTTCTGTATGAATGTGTGAATGCTTGAGATATTCCTCAGAATTGTGAATTGTTATCTTCCACTGATATGTATAGTGGTTCACCAAGTTGACGAGTACAGCTCTTTATCCATTGGTGCAATGGAGAATCTTTCAATTTAGTTTTGAATTATCACTTTTGGTCTGATTTTATTCTGGTTTTGTTCTGATATAATACTCATGTTTCATATGATTTAGTTATGGATGTAAAGGAGCAGAAATGACTTAAATTTATCATGATTCGGTTTGAAAAAGCATTTATGAATTTAGAGCTCGTGCAGCACCTTCCTTCTCTTCATTTAGTTCGGTTAAAAAGATATTGATTTTTAGTTCGTGTTGTAGGTTAAAAGTGAAATTAATACGATTTTAACTAACTTAATTGCTTTTTGGATATTCAGAAACAGAAATTAAAATTTTAAATTTATTATAAGAGTGAAGAATGATATTACGTGATTTTTGAACACAAATTAGCATGGATAATCAAATAAAAAGCTCGTTGTAATATTAGAGCCACTTCGATTGGTTTTTCACGAGGTTCTACCAGTCAAACCTTTTGAAGTGTTGACCCGTACTGACTCTGTATTTCGCTGCAGCCATAACTCGGATTTGGGTAACGGTCTGACACAGTGTACGAATACGGAGGTGAGGGTGGTGGGTCGTATTGAATCTCTTGACCTTCAGGGAGTTCTTCCCCAATGGTCTTTCAACTGCTTTTGGGTTCGGGTGGGACATACATCGGTCTTTCGGCAACAAAGTATCGTCGAGTAAGCGTCGGATGAAAGGGGGTATTTCGGTAACTTGTGGTTTTGAAGTGATAATTTCAGTAAAGCAATGTGCACATGTATGGGAACAGAAATTGAATGACAATTGAACCCGTCAGCTTCATTGAAATACGGAAATAAATACAACACGAAAAGTTTATGCTCATTCGAAGTGTAGGATTCACACGAAATTTTTTGAAGTCGTGTCGTCAAGAGTAATATGACGACACGACTTCAAATTTTATTCTCGATATTCCATAATCAAATATGGCAAGTGACGTGGATTCCCTAATGTCATTGTTCCAAGAACATTAGGGAATCCACGTTACTTTCCATCTTTGATTATGGAAAACTAAGTTACAATTTGAAGTTATGTCCGCACATTACACCTCAAAAAATATTACAGGTTCTTCGCCATTCGATGAAGACCATCCTGTATTGTCAAGATGACTACTTTTTTGCTATATTTGATTATGGTTGTGTCTACGACTCCCTCCAACACGGATGGTCCCGCATGAGAACCCACCAGTGTTGTCGCACGAAGTGTTACACATTCGATTCTATTTTGGGTTTCATTTTCTGAAATTGTTGTTTTTCAATTA
>JAYMTN010003036.1:0-10341 GCA_036897425.1 Erodium trifolium
TGATTATTTTCCTAATGAATTGATTTTGATTATGGGCCCATCTCATTTCCCTTCTATCCATCAACTGTTGAATGATTAAAGGTGTTCTTTCTTCCTTTGAATTTTTTGATATATCTATTACATGCATCAAGGGATCGAGTCTTATTGCTGTAAAAAAGTTGTTCTCTTGTAATTTTTAGATCGCAAGTACATTGAGTTGCTCAGTAGTGTACACGATAGTGCATTTTGTAATGTTCTTGGTGAACCTTCATGAACATGAGAGTTAAAGTTCAATCTCATGAATAGATACATATATACAATTGCTTCTGGGTCTAACATAGGTTGGGTATATCTTAGACTTCATTTTGGAACTTGAGGTATTCTCTTTCTGCAAGTTGTAGCCCGCTTATTCGATGATTGCAAATGAGTGCATGAACTTACTTTTTTGTTGCACTTTATGTTATTTTGTTTCAAAATGACAGTTTTATCCTTTAAATTTAAAATGAGAAGTATAATACAAAAAAAATCTCAAAATTTCACCTCGTTTTTCTTATTTGGACGTAGAAAGAGGATGAAAACTAAGTGAGATGGGGATTCTAGATTTTTTTCATCTTTACTTGGTATTTTTTGAAGGGTAAAATTATCATTTCAAATAACTTCTTTTGTAATCATCGAAAGAAGAGGACTATAACTTGCAAAATGTGAGTACTTAGGTCACTTTCTTGTAATTATCCCTTAGGATTTTGATGGTGCTTTTGGTCAATATGAAGAGATGATATGTTTAATTTTTAGCAAGAACTGATTGTGTTATGTTTTGTGGTTTCATGGGTCTTAAATAGCTGTGTAAGTTTTTGGTTTTAGGTTGGTAATGTTGCAGAATAGTCCTTGAATCATGTATTTTATTTCAGTTTAGTACTTGAAGTTTGTTTTGGTTCAATTTAGTCCCTCTCATCTCAGTCCACATTTTATGTAATAGGCTTGAGAGTTACTTTTGGAAGGATTATTGTACCAGGGTTGGAGTGGGCCCCAGATGAGTTGGGCCTTGGCGTGATACTGTGCATCTCTCCGTATTACAGCGCGTAGTCTAGCAGGCTTTCAACGGGGCCCACCAGCCTCCAACAAGAAGACAAAAACAAGTGTTATAAAACATGATAAAACATAAACAAACCAAAAATATATGATAAAATTAACAGCAAAATTTGTTTCAAAATGATAATTCTAAGAGCATATCAAGTCATAGGCGTTTTGCTGGTGGATCGATGTTGGCGGAGACGAAACATCAGCGGAAAGGAGCGAAACGTCGGCGGATGGGTGCTGACGGTAAGCTCACCAACGGTGCTGTCCGCCGACTGATACAATATTGTGAAGAAAAAAACTTATTTTGTTGTTTTCAACCCCTTCCTTTCAGTCTTGTGATTATAATTTTTTTTCAGCCGACTCATAAGATTATTTCAATGCAGTAAGTGTTTACATCTACCAGCAACCTTAAGGACAAGGAGTTTTAAAACAAACAATTCATAGTTTCCACATGTATCAAAGGAAGGAAATGTAAAATTTTAAGTAATTGTTTTTCTTATTTACATTTTAAATAGATAAAATTATCAATTAAAAATAAATTTACACAAAATATGACATAGAAAACAGGTTCATAACACTTTTGATTATTACTAAAAAATTATAATTTGTATAACAAGATCACCTTATAGTATATTTTTTACAAATATTGTTTAAATATGTACATACGAACATAAATGCTTCAAAGGACATGCACTCGTGGTCTTTGAAGGCCTTTACTACAAGGCCGAAGCTCAATGGGCCCCACTTCCGTCCCTTCACAATAATGTTCTTATCTTAAACCCGCATGCAAACTGAACAGTGAACACTCTCCTCAGACATACATTTATGTCTCTTCATTAAAATCTCCAAACACAAAAAACACACTCAGATTTATTGTTGCAAAAATAAAAAAAAGTTGAGATATGACCGATCCAAACCCGACCTTACAGCCCATAACATACCATAGATCGATATCTCATTGGACCACGAGTTCTCATCGTTAAGGATAATCAGTATTTAGTATCAGGTGTTCTTGTTGACCCACACAATCAAACAAGTTATGTTATACAACCTCGTCAGGGCCAATGAGACACCAGCAGGGAAATAGGATCCTGGGAAGGAAAGACGCCTAGTCCCCACGATAAGCAGTAGCTAACCAATCCCCTCCCCCGATGACCGAAATCACTGGTCTACTATTGCACCACTTACAAGTAACAACCCTCCTCTATGATCAAGCGACAATCATACAATCTAGTTTATACCAGGTCGAGTCACAATTGATTACCACATGACTTAGAGTTTATGTATCTTGATGATGACTACAATAACCAATACTGAGTTCATTTCGATTATAAAGTCAGTGAGTTCGAATTGTCTAAAAAAAGTATTCACGTTCATACCTGTTTTTTTTGTTTTGTGTTTTTCGTTTGAATAAATAAAATAACAACCTCTAACAACTGTAAATTAAAAATTATCTCAAACAAAATAATCAAAATGACTGAATCTAAATCGGAACAAGTCAATCCAAAAATCCCAATCCCATACTAATTTGTTCTTATAAAATTAGTAGTTATTTTTGTATTTAAGCAAGAAACTCTCCACAAAAAGACAAAAATATATTAATTTCCACACATTTATTTACTTCCCAATATTTCTAATTTTTAACTCAAAGATAAAGACAAAAGAAAAAGAACACTAAATTATGATGCACACGCCTCTGTCCCTCTCTTTAAATGCATCTCCTTAAATCCAAAACCACTCTCTTCCTCTTCACCTTCAATCTTCTTCAAAAATTTGAATTGTTCATGCCCTAATTCAAGTTCAATTCTAGTAATCTCCGAAGTAATGCTGAGAAAGCAAGTTTTCATGGCCGATGATCACAACTACATAAGATCCATCTCATCCTCTTTACTATCTCCGAGGTTCAGAGCTTTCACAGCTAAAGTTCTGTTTGGGGAGTCGGAAAATTCAGAGCCTGTCTCCGACAAGAACAGAGCTTCATGGGAGAGACTCAAACTCGAGTCTGGAGGCATTGGGCTCGCAATTATCGACGACCCGGATCACGAAATCGAAGGCCGGTCAAAACCCAGAAGCGCGAAGGTCTTGTTTGGACCGACGGTCGGAGTTCAGATTCCGGCGCCGGCGGAGGCCTCTGGTTTTGCTCCGGCGAAGAAGAGAGGTGCTCGGGTCTTCACTTTGGGGGAAATGGAGCTCTCCGAGGACTATACTTGTGTGATCTCGCGTGGTCCGAATCCGAGGACCACGCACATATTTGATAATTGCATTGTCGAGAGCGATTCTCGAGCTTTCTCGGAAAATTTCAGGATTGATGATGGTGATGATGATGATGGGACGGTGAGGTTTCGGAGGTTCTGTGGCACCTCTGTTTACAGGTTTGATCCACTTTTTTAATTAATTTCTTCGAAATTTAGTCCATAACTTTTACATAAAAAAGTAAATTACATTTAGGGGTTACGCGATGTTCGTATCCTCGCATTTTGTTTATTACTAAATCCTAACCCAAACAAACGTTCGTTTTGATGTAGTAACGTTGACCACCACCTACTGTATTTTCTGTAAGTAACAGGAAAATTTGATAGATCAGGGTTACATTATGACATTAGGATTTTTCATGTCATTTTAGGAAAGTTTTAGAGCACGTGACAAGCATGTGATTGATATTTTATGGAGTCAGTCTCACTTAACAGATTTTGATGCATTTTGAGAATTAATTTATCAAACTTGTTACTATGTGAAACAGATGATACATATAGGTTATCATTTGATAATTGACCGTATACAATGAGGTGACATAGCGTTTTCCCTTACATTTACCTACCCTCAAACAAGAATAGTTCCCTGACTTATATTTATTATAGGGAAGATAAAGCTTTTTGCATTGAGGAGGAGTGTTGTGACGATGAAATGGCGACAATGAATAGAATGCAGAACTCATGATCTGATGTCAAACTCGAGGTCTGAGCTATCATTTTGCTAGGTATCCTTCGGATTCTCGAAATCGACAAATAAATGCAGTACTTGTGGTAAATGCAACACTTATGTTGTACGATGATAAGGTTTATTAATGTATCTTTTTTTTAAAGGAATAGTTAAAGAGGTTTTGATATTCACTCTGTTTCTTGTTTCTTATATATTTGCAAAAAAAAAATGTCACCGTTCGTGTAAATTTGTGTTGAAATGACGATTTTATCCTTTAAAATTCTGCATGTCACTACTAATGACCAGTGTTCTAAAATTCCCGACCGAACCCCGCCTAAGCCCCGTTTCGTTGTTGGTCGAACCGATTAATTCCCGTTTAGTCTCCGATTATTCTTTAAAAAACATTAACCGTCCGACTAGCACCTAACAATTTTTAGAACCTTACTAATGACGGTTATTTTACTTTACTCCACAATTGATTATAAGAGTGGGGACCAAAACTCATTGAGATGCTCTTCTCCATGTTGTTGAGGCTTATCTCCACTCTGTAGTGAGCCCCATTTTCAGGTAAATGATTAAATCAACCATAACTGGTAAAGTGAGGTTGTCTAATCCAAAACTGACTCTTTTAAAAGAGAATATATCCAAAATTAAATGTCATTTTCATGACCAATAAAACCACATCTCATCACTTGTAACAAAGATATAGAGAATTTATTTATACAAATTATGAACACCTAAAATTATTGTACACTGTTATGGACTCGGGAATAATGACGAAAAGATACCGCTAACTTCAAATTGTTTGCAGGTTATTATTGTTACGACTCTTTATCGTGTGGTTATTACCCCCGTAAGATTTTGCTATTGTGAAAAAAAACGACAAACTACATGTGTGTTATGTGTTGCTTCAAGTTACTTTTACGTCTGTTCTAACAAAATTCAATCAACGGTCCAAGTAAAAAAACTATAAAAAAAACACGGGAAAACAACTTATCACGAAACAAAGATAACAGTAACAACCAGTAAACAATTTAGAATGCACTATATTTGTCATTATACCTAAAGCCTACCAACATTTGTTTGCACTCGGGACAACGTACTATAATTTCCAATACAATGTATGATTTCTAGTTTGAATTGAGATTGTAAGAGCATCTCCAATGAGATTAACCCCGGGAGGCGATTAGTCTAAGTGAAACCAATTGATTCATCCAGCCTACGAATAACCACATGTCACATGACAAGTGACCACAAGGTAGGCTTCGCATTCGCTCTGCATTGTAGGCACTATAACAGTATTCGGAATAGCTTAGAACCCAAGTAATGATTCAAAACACTATTACTGTATTAGAAATAGCTTAGAACCAAGTAATGATTCAAAACACCATTACTGCTTTGAACACCCTATCCCATCCCATCAACACTGTGTGTCCATGTCAATTATGCAAACTCAAATATGCTCACAAATACAAATGCTCAGTGTGGTCAAAACTCATAAAGCTTTGGTTTACTCTCAAGACACTTGATCAAGAAAAATCCATCAATATCAAGCAAATCCACTCCAACTTCGAATGTTAAGAATCAAACATGTGTATTAGAGACAGTTCTTGAGCTGGACAAGATGTTCATTATACCTAGATGGGATAATTGCAAAAAAGTACCATGGGATAATGGCAAGATGTTCATTTTTTGCAACTTGTAGCCCTCTTTGATAATTGCAAAAGTACCATAAACTTCATCTTTTTGTTGCTATTTGCACAAAGATGATTCTAACCTTACAATTTAGATTTACAAAAATAATAAGTGCAAAACAAAAAAAAAATCCAAAATTACGTATCCTTTAATTTGCTTTCTCTTTGTACCATACAAAGAGTAATAAACTTAAAAGGATTTACAATTTTGGATTTTTTTTAATTTAACTTCCAAGGGTAAAATCATCATTTTGAAACAAATTTATACAAAATGCAAATAAGAGACATGTTCAGGCCACTTTTGCAAATATCAAAGGAAAAGACTACAAGCTGCAAAAGGAGAATACGCCAGGGTACTTGTTTGCAATTATTCCTATCTATATTCACAGTGACAAAGAAACATGAACATAATTCAAATAAAGGTCAAACTTATCCACCAAAACATGGGGAGGCAGGTTAATAATACGGTCTACATATATAGTAGCATCATAACCTTGGAAACACACACTTGATAATCTTAGTCAAACACAACCTGAGCATGAGTAGTTTAGAACAATCTTCATACCAAAACAAGACATATCATGCATTTACTCAAACGAGACAAGGGACGAGAGACAAGCACCATATGTCGCTTCCCGTGCAATACTTGGTCTGAAAACCAGCTTCTTGAGCTCTTTTCCGGCTCCTCCCTGTTTCACAAATTAAGCAAAATATTAAAATCGGTCCAATTACATGATTGAATAATAACCTTTGGTAAACACAAAAAGAGAAATACCTTATGGATAGCTTGGTCGGGTCAATCTCCAAAAAAGACGAGGAAAGCAGTGTGGCAATAAAGAGAACTCACAAGACTCTTCTTACTAGAAAACTACATGGATTGACGAAGAACTGTTGCAGATGGATTAGAAGAAGTAGAAGAGAACCAACTTTAGCTTCCTCTTCCCACTTTTCTTTCTCAAAAACCAGAAAAGTGGTGAAGAGGAAAGAAACCTCAAGGGGTATACAAAAGGAGTCAGCTTTAACTAAAAGAAGAGTATAAAAATCCAGGAAATACCGATGAAAAAGGGTGGGAAAAGATTTGGACAACTGTGGTAACTATGTGACAAGTAGTACTAAATGCTAAGCCGGGTTTTGAAAGAGACTAGGTATACTGGTATAGAAACAGAAGAAGAAGAAGAACTAAAGAGAACTAAAATAGAATGTAACACGGCCATTGGGTTTGAGAGTTTGTGATCCTACACTGTATATACAAGGTACTCGAAACTATAGACCAAAACCTATTTGAAGAGAAAAATAAGGTTAGACAAATCCATCCAATGTATTCTTCTTCTGAATCTTGCCAAAGAAGGGAGTAATCCACATTCCCATGGAGTATAGTTCCCTTCAGCTTCCACGAGTTTGGAGATTGCATCAACACATGTTACTCAACACAAACTTCCCGCACAGTCTCAATTTCTAAGGCATCCTGCCAATAAACGCCATGTACACTGCCCATCTTGTTAAAATCTCCCACAAATCCAGACAAGAGCTTTAATCACTAGGGAAATCCATTCAAAAAGCATGATCTGGAGATGCTTGCCCCACCATAGACCCAACATAGTTGAAGCCTTGAAGGTAAGAAGAACGTCTAGTACCACTACTCAGCCAAATTATTCACTCTATATACAATCTACCAGCAACCCACTTAGTGCGGTAGATTTATTTACAGGAGCCAAATGCTCCTCATACTTCATTCATCTGCAATGTCAAGATTGAGGATGCGACGCAGAGTCTGAGTCGCAGAGTCAGCATTGTGAAACACTTCCCTTGTAAAATGGCCATGCTCCCTGGTAGTTGGAGATGTTGGTGCAGACTTAGCAATTGGGTGAACTTTGACATCACAGTCATGGGAAGGCAACTCGAGAGAAACAGTTCGCTTGGGCCTCATTGAGAACTTGGGTATAGGGAGAGAACTTGGTGGAGGCGAGTTTGAGTAAGCAGGCCCAGCCCAAAGTTCGGAGTAAGCAAAAGTTTCTTCACAGTTCAAAGACCTCCCTCTGCCAGATGCTTTGATGTTGATCGCAATTGGAGCACTTTTGGAAGCTGATTTCGAGTGCAAGTTCTCGGGAGAATTCAAACTATGACAAGGATCTTGTTTGGTTAAAGGAGTGCAGAAAGACTTCAACGGGGTAGGGAGCAAACCCACACCGAATTGGTAACTACGACAGTTGATTCCCTTGAAACTTTGAGAAGGTGAAGACACAAAGTCATCAGTCCCGCGATGCTTGCTCTTACCACCATTGTACTGATCCCTATGCTGAGCTACAACAACCAGAGTCTCCATGGGACAAAATCAGAGTAAACTACCAATAACTCTTCCAAATTAACCCAGTACACTTCACTGCTAGAACTTGCACACCAAGAGCTATAACAAAACCACTACAAAAATTCAAAGCTTTCTTGTTGAAATTGTTGCACGAAAACACACCATGAAAGTCAAGATTTTCCCCAGAATCAACCCAGAACAAGCATATAGCACATAAGAACCAGCTTAATCAGCTACCTAGATGCTCAGTATGTTCAAATTTATCGTCGATGCACAAGCCCAAATATTTCACAGATTCAAAGCTCACATGCAGATACCCAGAAAATCAAGCCACGAAATCAAGGACTTTTCCAGAATCAATCCAGAACAAGCACACAACACATAAGAACCAGCTCAATCAGCTACCTAGATGATCAGTATGTTCAGATTTAACTCTGATTCCAACACCAAAACCAGCTCAAGCCCAAATATTTCACAGATTCAAAGCTCGCATGCAAATACCCAGAAATCACTGTAACAGAGTAACAAAAACATCACATAAACACATAATCTCCATAGATCTGTAAACAGGTTTCAATTCCATTTTCGCATAAAAATTTCCCGGAAAAAAAATGAAAAGGATTTACCTGGAGAGGTCTGAGACTGGTGTGTTGCTTCGTTCTTCGTCTCTAACGATCGATTTCGTCTGTGGATGCTGATTTGTTGTGGGTTCTGAAACGATTGGAAGACGAAGGTGATGAATTGAAACCTGAAAATTGAGATTCAACGGATCTGGAACAAATGAGTCCTCTGATTCACTGAATCTAAATGCTATCGAAATATCAAAAACTGTTCATCACAAAAGAGAGAGAGCCACAGAAACACCTCACTCGCATGACCTTTGCTTTGTGACTGATTTTTTATTGCTCTGTATTTGGGGCCTTTGCAGATAATTTCTTTCCGGACGATTTTGCCCTTGAGTGTGTTTCCTGCAAAAAGATATCTGCAATATATGTAAAAATATATATAAAATATAGAAATACTTCAAGAGAAATTAGTAAAAATTTGTAGTGAACTATAAATGTTTTTATAAATATTATTGATGAATTAATTATTTTTTAAATAATGTATCTTAACTATTTTCCTTGCATGAGAGTTTATTGGAGTGTTACGAGCAGAACGAACATGTCAGAAGCCGTCCAAAATAAGTTTTCAAGAAACTACTCGGGTCTTAGAAAAAGCCGTTCTCGAAAATCTTATCGATTGGCTGAAAGGTCTTAAAGAAAACATTGTTTTATGAGAGATGATCATTGCCGGAACCGAATTCAAACGATTAGTACACTCCTCAAGACTGTTTCTCTTATAACGAAAAAGAAGATTTTTTTTGAAGAAAATGCGATCAATTTCTTTATCTATGGTTAGGTTTTTTGCAAAAATAAAAAATAATCATACAAATATATATACATAAAAAATTTAAATTACAAAATACATGTACACGAGGGTTACCTATTATGTAAGCAAAAAATTGTCATTTCCAACAACGGTAAAATTACGTAGCTGTCACGCACTTACAAATAAAAATAATAATTGGGCAATATCATTTAAAAAATAATTCACCGATAATATATTCTTAACATAATTAAAAGATAAATAAATTGAATCGAGTAAAATTTTAACGAGTAATTCTACCCGAGTTTAACACGTGAATAAATATTACTCAATTCGGTTCACTTATTTAATTTAAAAATGAAAATCAAATTTTATTTCAGTCATTATGAGTTAACTATAATAATTTTAAATCAATTCTTAATGGTTATAGTTACTTAAGGATGTAAGGGTAATTTGGTAATTATGGACATTTGACAGACCCGATAAAGACATGGTGTTTATTGCAGTTGCAGGCGTCAGGACAAAGAGGATAGATAAATAGACGTTGGGCTTGGTTTGGTTGGACTCATGGCGCGTTAGAACCGGCACGTGGCAGTAACCGTTGAGCTGTACCGGAGGTGCAATTGTACGAACACGCATCGTTCTACTTGCAATAGCCGGTTACGCAGTAGTGAGGCAAAAGTTTTGTTAGGAATAAAATAAATAGATTTTATAGGGACTTGAAAAAAATATCAAAGTGGTGTTTTGCTGGCCTTAGAGCAATTATTAAAATAAAAAAGTAAGAAAAAAAAAAGGTGAAAGAAGCCGTTTTTATTCGACTTCTTTTGGTATACACAATTGCACGCCGAATTCTTATTATATAGTTTGGTAAAACATAATTAAATAATTGAATATTAAAGAATAAATATAAATAAGTTAAGAAATTAATTATATTGTTTTTTAGCGAAAGATGCATATTTTTATTGCAAATCAGAAGTAACGATACATTGGAGTGCACTG
>JAYMTN010003037.1:0-10341 GCA_036897425.1 Erodium trifolium
CATTTAATACCCCTTATGTATTGGTAACAGAACATTTAATACCCCTTATGAATTGGTCACATATCATCAAAATGGCGTAAACTTGACCAAATTTTTGTCCAGTGCGTTACCAATACATAAGGGGTACTAAAGGTAATTAACCCTTTGTAATAACTACAAATATAGTGGGAAAAGTAGGACCATTTGAAGAATTGACAAAGATCATAGAGTTATCTTGTGTTGTTAATGTCATGTCTTTTTTTTTATGTTCAAACTTCAAACTAGAGTTAGTCAACATTGTTTAATTCAAACTAGGTTTATTTCTATCCATCGCCTTCATTAATCCTCCAAAGTATCTTAAACTCGTGTACATTATTTTCCCTGTAGAAATCCCCTTTTCTCGAGGAGTGGTTGAGGGTGGTCTGCTCATCATTAGGAGAACCCGAGGACAAAGACGGTCTGGTGAGGAACCAAAAGAAAGTGATGATATCCAAGGCAATACAATCCTTAATCCAAGTGTACAAAGGTAGAAACAATCACACAATTGCACATAAGTTCGAGAAGTTGGAAGAGAGCATTAAGTGAATGACTCGGCACTCCTGATCGCTCACTTAATTTGGTTTGTTCTCTGCTGGGCCTGTCGGGGAGGTCACCATATTTTTTTGTGTAGACTAGTTCTGTCATGTAATGTAACCATAATGTTATTGTATTTGATACATTGTATAATCTTAAGGTTGTAATATAGCATCTCCAATGGTGGGTAAATCACCTTGGGGAATCTGGATTTTGGTTAAAATCGTTGGGACGAATCGCGTGTCCGAGCGAATTGGCCCGACATAGTAGCATAGCCGAAGGATCGTCGCTCATGACTTTTCTCCCCGGTTCCATTCTTGGCTCAAAAACTGGAACCAACACTGTTGTTTATAATTATTTACTTATTTTTCATTTATGTTATTTTGTTGGAATAATCAGATTTACGTAATATCGTGCAAATAAAATGCCTAACTTTTATGATATTGTAATAAAATCATTATTCGTCTAAATCAATACCATTGTAGGATGGTTCCATTTAATCTAGTTTTTTTTTTTTTTTTTTCATTTCAAAATCACTACTCACCCGAACTATTACCGTATACTAAACTGATACCATTTGAGATATTCTAATGTGTACTTGGTTCAAGTTGTTTCTAGTCGGTAGAGGACTTTAGGAAACAAGCCAATCTACTCTCTTGTAGTGTTGTGTTTTTATCTTGTGGTGACTTTGGTTGTCCTTTTAGGCAAAATAATTGTGAAGTAGTAACCTCTTGTGGGGCTCTCTCTCTCATGCACATAGGATTCCCTATTGGGTCTCACTGTCCAAACAGTGAGCAATGCTAAATCAGCTTTGATTGCTACATGCTAAAAGTGTGTAGGGTTTACTTGACACCATTGATAGATTTGGGGGAGAAAATGCAAAATGCAAAATCATTGTTGCCTTTAAAGAAGATGGGGTCAAAGGTCATTGGGTGTGACCTACATCAGATACAAAAAAATCAATGCCATAAATGGTTTCCTTCTAACTCTACAACACCATTATGGTTTTGATACATAAAGTGATGATAAAAGCATTTTGAAATTGGTATGGTTGGTCAGTCAAGCCAAAGCTTTGGGCCACCCCCAAAGACCTGTGGTTCATGGCATCATAAAGTTATTGTATATTGATAGAAGCTTTGCACACGAGCTCGTGCTTGACAAGTATTCGGCTTGGTGATATCAGACCTGAAAGTTGACAGTTATCATCTCGTAGATCGTCTTTCAGGGATCTCGAGAACAGTCGGTGGATATAACGCCTCTAATTTACTGTGATTAATATCTTTATTGTTAATGAAGCTTTTTTTTTTTTTCAAAAAAGTTGATAAGGTTAGTAAGTCAAGCCAAAGCCTTGGGCCACCCCCAAAACCTGTAGATCATCACACCGCAAAGGTATTGTATTATTGATAGAAACCCTGCACACGAGTTCATGCTTCACAATGTTCCTTTGTCTTCAATTTCCAACACCAATTATGCCAAGTTCAAGGATAATCCTATGAGCTTGCGTACGTATGGGTTCGTCCAAATTGAAGATGACTTGCTTAACTAACGGTAAAATATGAGTTTAATAAAATCATGTGCTTGAATGGTATTGAACCGATCCAGGTCTAATATGTGCGAATATGATTAAATTATAAAAATTATTTATTTTTGTAATCGATTGTATCGATTGCGTCCTGTAACCGAATCGGATAGGCTGATTAAAGTCGTCGTTGACAAATTCAGATCGAGTGAAAAACCTGTCCTCGACCCACGCTTCAAGACCCTCAGATCCAACAACCTAACGGACCCTGGTCCAGAATTAGACCCCAATGCACGTAGATTTCTCCAACTACCACACCAAAAGATCAATCTTTTTGATAAACAGTGAGTTTAGTTAAATAGTTGTTGTGAAGATTAATTAAATCCTTAAAAAGGTAATGGCCACTAATGGTGTCGACATTGGTCGGATTAGGAACCTCGGGAGTAGCAAAAAAGGACTAGGTAAAGGAGAGAGTGTATATATGTGTGGATTGTGGAATGTGGGTACTGGGTTTTGGAGAAAAAAAATGCTAGTCAAGCTCCTGAAAATGCTGAAATAGTGCCACCTAGGCTCAGACCCAGCTCCTCCTTACTCAGTCTCTGCCTCACACTCACTACCAAATCAATCTCTCCCCTCTGTTTTCGGAAATCTCCTTCCTTTTTCCCCTCTCTACACCTAACAACATCTTTTCCTCTCTCTCTCTCTCCTCTTCTCAAGGAGCTCCTCAACGTCCCCTTTCCAAAATCCCCATTTTCTGCTCCTGATCTTCAACCCCAAGAAGAAAAGAACAAAACTTTCTCTCTGAGAGGGAAGAAAAAGAGAAACCCACAAGTTTTTATGCTCAAAGGAGAGTCATGGAGGTGGCTTAGCTCAGAAACATGTGTGTAGTGTATTGTAGCTATGGGCCTATGGCTTATGTGTTTTATTTGCCTTCATGGTTTTTGATTTTCTGTTTCCTTTTCATGGATTTATATTACAGTGAGAGTCTGTGAGAGAAGAAGGAAGCTTTAGCTTGCTGATGAGAGTGATGAACCCACAAACAAAGGCTTCTGCAAGGTTCACCTCTTGAGTGAGTGTGAGAGTAAAGCAACTTATTCTGATTCTTCTACCTGAGCTAGAAAAGAGGTACTTTTTTTGTTTTTTTAGCAAGTTCTTTTCTTGTGTGTTGCATATTTCTCCAAGTATAATACTCTTTGTTGGTGAATCTTTGGTAATAGCTTCAAGTATGATATACTCTTGGCTGCTTCTGCTTCTGGTGATTACTTGATTATCTGTATGTGTGTCATGTTAGGCTTGAAGTTTCTGCTATTTCCTCAGCTTTCTGCCTGGTACAATGTGATGTGAGTTATGGGTTTCATGTGGGTCTAGAAATGTCTAATCCTGCACCTGTTTCTTCATTTAAGCTTGGTACCTTTTCCTCTGTTTAACTGTTTAGTGTACTGGTAAGAGCATCCGCATTAGTTAAGCTTTTGCTTGACTTATGGCTAAGTTTCACTTTCTTTCTCTTCAATAAGAAGTTATTAGACAGTGGTCTATAGTGGGTTAAGCCAAATACTTGGCTTAAATGTATGGCTAATGCATAAATTTCCAGCTTTTTTGTTGTTTTTCTCTCAAAACCTTGTTTGAGCCAAGCTTGCTTGACTACTGTTTTAATATCAAGTTCAAATAGTCAAGCTCTTTAATTCAAATTGATAGTCAAACACTTTATTTGCTTGGCTTAACCAAATAGTCAAGCTCTTAAGCCAAACTTTAGCCTCAATGTAGATGCTCTGAGTAGTAAAGTACTGAAATGCCAATTTTGCTTTGTTTCTTTCCTTTTAATGTATGGTTTATCATCATGGAACCTCATATGCACAGGGTTTAAAATGGCCAAGGATCATGGAGGATCACCTAAGCATTATCCCAACAATGTGGAATCAAAGAGAAGGCGGCTTTCATGGATGTTTGGGGTTTTTGGCCTTTGTGTAATATTCTACATCTTAGGAGCCTGGCAAAACACAGTCCCAGTTCTCTCCACCCAATCTGAGGTCTACAACAGAGTAAGCTGTGATAATGGAGCTCCAGCTTCAATCACTGACCCCATTTCATCAAAACCCTCCCTGGATTTCGAAACCCATCACCAAACCGTTATCAATGAGTCTGTTAACAAAGTCCAGAAGATCCCACCTTGTGATATGGCCTACTTCGAATACACACCTTGCCAATACCCGCCTAGATCAAGGACATTTCCAAGAGATATGTTGATATACAGAGAGAGGCATTGTCCCAAGAAGGAGGAGCTTCTCCGTTGCATGATACCTGCTCCACCCAAGTACAAGACCCCTTTCAAATGGCCTCAGAGCCTAAATTATGCTTGGTATGACAATATCCCCCACAAGGAGCTGAGCATTGAGAAGGCAATTCAGAATTGGATTCAGGCTGAAGGTGATCGGTTCAGGTTCCCTGGTGGAGGCACAATGTTCCCTCGTGGAGCTGATGCATATATTGATGACATTAACAAGCTCATTCCTTTAACCACCGGAGAGATCAGAACAGCAGTTGATACGGGATGTGGTGTAAGTACATAAACAAACCTCTCTTGTTGTTACTATCAATCTCTTTCAGTTTCTAATCTGAGATGGGTATTAAGGTTGCGAGTTGGGGAGCTTACCTAATGAAAAGGGACATTCAGACAATGTCTTTTGCACCGAGAGATACACATGAAGCTCAGGTCCAGTTTGCATTGGAGCGGGGAGTTCCTGCTATGATTGGGATCATGGCTACTCAGAGGCTTCCATACCCAGCAAGAGCCTTTGACATGGCTCACTGTTCCCGTTGCTTGATACCCTGGCACAAGTATGGTAAGGCCTTAACATATATCTTATTATTATAACAATAACAATACAAGTGATCTGCAACTAGAAATTTACCTGAATGTTTCATTGTACAGATGGTATGTATCTTACTGAAGTGGATAGAATTCTGAGGCCTGGTGGTTATTGGATTCTATCTGGCCCTCCGATCAACTGGAAGAGACACTGGAAAGGTTGGGAAAGAACCAAAGATGATCTGAAACAAGAGCAAGATGCCATTGAAGATGTTGCCAAAAGCCTGTGCTGGAATAAGGTGATTGAAAAGGGCGATCTTTCCATATGGCAAAAGCCCTTCAACCATGTTGAATGCAATAAGGTTAAGGAAGTTCATAGCACACCAGGTTTCTGCAAGTCAGATCCTGATGCAGCATGGTATTGACTCAACTTACTATTCTTTGTGCTTACTGAGATTTAATCTCAATTCTTTTAGGGAATAATTGCAAAAAAGGTACCCTCAGGTATTGACTTTTTTGCAAGTTGTAGCTCTCTTCTATTATAATTGCAAAAAGTACCATGAACTTGTTTTCTTGTTGCACTGCATGTAAATTTTGTTCCAAAACAACGATTTTACCCTTGAAAATTTTATTTTTCTTTATTTTTAGATTTCAAGGGTAAAATCATCATTTTAAAACAAATTTATACAAAACGCGACAAAAGGACAAGTTAAAGATACTTTATTACAATTATCATAGAAGATGTTACAACTTGCAAAAAGTCAATTCCTGAGATACTTTTTTTTTGCAATTATCCCTTCTTTTAACTCCATAAGATGACTAGTTTATTACCCTATAACAGGTATCAAAAGATGGAAACTTGCATAACACCGCTTCCAGAGGCGAGTAACCCTGATGAAGTTGCTGGTGGTGCACTGGAGAGATGGCCCGAACGAGCATTTGCTCTTCCTCCTAGAATAGCGAGCGGTTCATTACCAGACATTCCTCTAGAGAAGTTCAGGGAAGACAATGACTTATGGAAGGACAGATTGATGTATTACAAGAAGATCATAAAGCCCTTAACGAAAGGAAGGTACAGGAACGTGATGGACATGAACGCTTATCTTGGAGGATTCTCTGCAGCCATGATGGATTACCCCGTCTGGGTCATGAACATTGTCCCTGCCAATACCAATCCAGACACTCTTGGAGTGATCTACGAACGGGGTTTCATTGGCACATACCATGATTGGTGTGAGGCATTGTCAACATATCCAAGGACTTATGATCTCATCCACGCTGCCAGTGTATTCAGCATATATCAGGACAGGTAAGTGTTAGAATATAATTATAATTGGGCCTTCAATTGTGTTAGAATGTAACTATAATTTGGCCTTCAACTGTGTTATAATAAAACTATAATTGGGTCTTCAACTATCAGCTTGAGGTTTTAGTTGAGTTGGTCCTTTAATATGATATCGAGCCTGACACCTATCAGCTTCAGTTATTAGTTAAATTGGTCCTTTTATAGTAAGTGCTTAAATGGTTATGAGCTCGTGACCAAGTAAATTTGACGTTCTTCTAGTCTGATTGAATGTTCTCTGTTTTTAACCTGTTGAAGGTGTGACATTACCTACATTCTGCTTGAGATGGATAGAGTTCTGAGACCAGAAGGGACGGTGATATTTAGGGACAGCGTAGAAGTACTTACCAAAATAAAGAGTATAACGGACGGGATTAGATGGAAAAGCCAGGTTATGGATCATGAGAGTGGACCTTACAATCCAGAGAAACTTCTTGTAGCTGTTAAAACCTACTGGACCGGCGAACAAGAACCTGCTAAGCAATAGATCTGCAACTCAACTGTAGCATATCATTCCTTTTTGTGTATCTGTTGAATATTTCCAGGCTATATCTCTCTAGTGTTTTTGGAACTATTGTTATTAATTACTCTGGTTTTGCTGAACACGTTATGTGTAGTTCTCTTAGTGACACTGTAATGGGAACTCTACTTTTTTTTCTCAGAACCAAACTTGTTCATCTAAAGGGTCAAATACTTCTTAGATCTTCCAGTGGGAAGTAGTTTCTGTTAAATCGTTACTGTGGAAGTCGATTCTACAGTGTAACATGCATAAAGGAATCTGCAGGGAATGCAGAAGAATCACTAGGTGTCGCTGTTGGGAAGTCACTTCAAACTCTCCCGAGAGCAGTCACCTCAGACGGATAAGGCCAGGGAAGAAATGGCTAAGGTTCTATATGCATTGATAGTGGGCAGTTTGATGTATGCGATGGTATGCACAAGGCTAGACATTGCGCATGCAGTAGGAGTTGTTAGCAGGTTTATGTCTAATCCGGGGAGAGAGCATTGAGAATTAAGATGAGAGGTTGAAGAGAGCAAATTGTTCCATTTTTTACATTGACGCTCAATCAAGGACGGAGACAAAAAAAACACTTTTTCCTCCAAAATCTCTCTTTTTTAAACCGATTCGACCTCATAATTTTACCCCACTTGTAACTGCTCTTACAATATTGTTCATGATTCCAACTTTGAAGGAACATGCAGAAATGGGTATGTTGTAGATGTGAGTCTCTATCTCCACACACATTGAAGTCTTTATCTGATAGGCAAGTTTAGGATTTGGGGTAGGACCTTTGTTGACAGAAATGTATACATATCCTCCTAACTTTGACTTGGAAACCTAGTCAAGTGAAGAAACCACTAATGTAGTTATGTTTCAACTAATCCTGGTATGTGCCAGTAAAACGTGTGAATAATCTCTAATGGGTAAATCTTATATACTAAAGGCTACACCAATACGTCAAAATTTCGATGATTTAGAGCATCTCCAACGTTGCAGGCGATTCGTCCAACCTCCCACAGTAGTATTTGTCCAGCCTTCCACGTGTCGTATGGTAAGGATCACAATCTTCTCTCTCCCTCTCTCTTTTGCATGTATGGACGATTCGTTTAAGAATTCGTCGGACGAATAATCCTTGACATATGGGTATGCGATTCACCTGGTCCCACCACTAAACCTCTTATTAAGTGATGGTGTTTCTATATGGCCCATCTTTTGAAGTGGTGATCAATTTGAAGCCTTATAGGCATAGTTTGTATTACCTATAACAGGCCCTGTTATGGCATATATATATATTTGCTTTCTCAAACCTAACTGGAGAAAACAAGTTATGGTGTTGTTATCACCAATCATTAGGCCAAAATGGGCCATGATTGAGCTAGCTCTCTAAAGTACAATTCTATATCTAGAGGCAACTGGGCATATGGTCATTAAATAATTCATTTCAAGGATGGGTCATGATCATGCATGCACGAGTTAGTCAAATAAAATACATAAATGCTTAATACAATATTCACATATTGGTATTATATCATAGAAACCAGACATCCCATGATGAAAATATATTTAATTTTCCGCTCCTAGTATGTCTATTATCACCTATATATATCATCTTAACATGTAATTATCGTTAGAATGTCTCGCATCGAAAGTATATGGATAAATAAAACGTATTCATACATCCTCCCGATCAGCTTAAGCTTTATAACATGGTATTAGAGTTAGTTTGAACTTGTGAGTCTGCTCTAGTGTGCAACACGTGTAAGTCCCACACATGAAGGAGTGTTAAAGTGTCTGTCTCACATCGAAAACATATATGGATGAATTGAACACTTACAGCATATCGATGCTTTTACCTATCCAAAACTCACATAACAAAAACTAAATACATTGCATTACATAATAAAATCTACGACATTTGATGATAAAAATATGCAATGTATATATTTTTATTATAAGATGTCAAGATTTAGGTGTTTATTATAAGAATGGTTATTGTTGTTGATATATTTATCTATGAAGTATATTTGTGTATATATACATAATGTGTAGAAAGTATAATGTGATAAGCTTAGTGTTTTTTTATCAGCAATTTTTTGTTTTATATACCAAGTTTTTGAAGTAAAAGACAAGGCAAAGGGTCAACGACGAAAACTTACAAACAAAGGCAACCTCTATTGAGTTCCCTAGCGCAAGTGAACTTGCAAAATAAGTATCGAAACAGAAACAAGTACGGGTCTAACAATCATATACCCGGATTTAACAATCTTGAGACACAACAAAAGAAAAAAGAGCTTGTCAACAAGGACAGCTCAAACCGAAACTAACAAGTAGCAAGATAAACTACCAACCCAACCAAAACTCAAGAAACAAGATCTAGCTGCCCACAAAATCACCCTTGAAGAACAACAGTAAAAGCTTAGTTAGAAAGTAATGGAATAAGTGAGGAGGGAGAGAGATCAAGGTGAGTATATATAAATGTAATGTAGTTGTAGTGGTGGTTGTATAGGTGGTCACTACCAAAATGAGGGAGAGAGCAATCACAAATCACATGGGATTTCTTTGAGTGACTTGTATTAATCATTTGAAAAGAAAAAGAAAAACAAATTAGGAAGGTGGTGCATTGCCATTGCCATATGTGTGTGCCTCTACATACATACATTACCTACATGATCCCATGTGTTCAAAAGTATATGTATTGACTACAAGCCAAGTAAAGTAAGTAAGAGAAAATTGCAATAAAAATATAGAAGATAATACATTAATATATTCATATATTAAAATAAAAATTACCTTATACAAGTTAAGAATTTATTTGAGTCATTGAATCAAAAGATATCCAACCATCTATTATTATTTGTAAGGGGTTGTAATTATAAAATAAATTCAAAATTCTATACATTTATAATTTATGTTACTAATTGTTATTCACAAAAATTCGAGCCTTTCATCTGGATGATATAAAAATTAAGATTAATTAATAATATGTATTATAGGGAATTGTTTTTACATAAAATCTGTTATATGCGTTGACATTAACAATTGTAAACCAATTTAAAATTTAGACTAATTAAGACCGGCTTGTAAGGATCATTAGAGCAAGTGGATCCAATAACTTTTATTTTATTTTTATAGAGGTTGAATAATAAAAATAAATTTAAAATTCTATATATATACAGTTCATTTCATTAATAATTTTTTTCTTTAAAATCATATTCATCTGTTTTATTCAAACCAGTGACTCAATAGTTCTTAGTTTATATTTGATATATAAGTTTATATTGTATAATATTCCTATATATGCATACAAAACTTAGCCTTAATTAATAAGATGAAAACTAGGAATCTATCCTGTCTATTAGATTAAGTGTAATGAATAATTTAGATTTATCAAAAATCATTGGGACGGTCAAGTGTAATGAATGATTCAAATTTATCAAAAATCACTACGACGTGAATTATAAATACGTGATATTTCGAATTAATTCTTATTATTTAACCTTCTTAAAAAATATAGTTTGTTGTATCCACTTAATTTAATAGCCTAGATAATTACTTTATAATTTTCATTTGAAACTTGTTCTTTAGTGACCTTACATATGACATTTACCATACATATACAACTT